>CM062397.1:15053071-15368071 GCA_031304145.1 Cardiospermum halicacabum
ATTTCTCTATATATTAACAAAAAAATATTTAAGAGGAAAGTTGAAACTTGATATTGAATTTCACTTGATTAAAAAAGTGCTCAATCACTTCGGATTTCTCTGTATATTAAAAAATATATATTATATTTTTATGGTACTAAACTAAAAAGTTAAAATCAAATCAAATACTTTATCTTAAGTATAAGTAGTTATTTAACATGAAATTATATATTATATAAATTGCATTATTCTACTTATGTTATACATGAAATTTGACGTATATTTCTATTTGATATATAAAAATATACAAAATAAAATATTTTAATTTTAAAAAATAAAATAAAATAAATGTCGCGCAAAGCGCGGGTCTATTTCCTAGTTCGTGTAATAGAAGATAAATCTAAAAAGAGAAAAAAAAATCGCATGAAATAAAAGTGACTTCAGATATACCATCAGGATGTTTTTAAAAAAATATAAAATGAGCAGCAATTTGATAAAAATATTTCGGATCTAGTGGTATTTATAGATTCTATTTGGAAGAAAAAACCATCATTGAGTATTTCTTACGAATAATGTTAATTATTGTAATCAAGTCCTTTATTAATGAGCAACGGTTACATTTATCTAGCAAATCAATGCATTTATTTCCCATGATTGATTAAATTAACCTTTTTCATATTTCCAACCAAATTGTTTTGAATTTGTATCGCCAGTTAATTGTTTGCATGCTAATGGGGCTTTTGGACGCTCCTTATCGAGACAAGCTTCCATGGCTTTTCCCGATTTTTCTCATTTTGAAACGAACTTATATTTAAACTTTATGAGTGTTCTTTAGTGTCTAGTTTTTACCTAAATATTTTGTTATTTTTGAGTAAATTTTAAATTTTGGTCAAAGTTCGAATTTTTAAATTTTAATTTAGGAATAAACCAAAATATTCACTTAGACTATAGCACATAAGCATAAAGTCAATTCAAAATAATTAAATATTTTTAAAAATATTTTCATAAAATGCAGTGGCAGAGCCAGAACTGAATCTATATGGGTTCAACTCCAAAATGTTGTGGGGTCTTTATTTATAAATTTTAGTACTATAAATTTTTATATAAAAATTTAAATAATAATTTAACTTTTTTCTAAAAAGCAGTGGTGTCAAGTGACACCACTGCCTTGTATGTGGTTCCGTCACTGATAAAATGGATTTTATTCCATAAAAATGGAAATTTAGGGCAAAATTAAAATTTTTTAGCGAAAATGAATTTTCGAATATGGATAAATCACTTTTAGACCTAACATCGTTTTAAAATTTGAGATGAGTGGCAAGCCGAAAGGTCGATGGACCAATTGACGAGTTAAGGTGCTTAGTGGACCAAAAACCTATTCAAAAGCCAACAAATTTCATCACTCATAAACCTTTCCCACTCTCTTCTCATCTCTAGAGGTTCAATAACCCTTTCTCTCCCTCTAAAACAAGATCAAAAACACATCATACTATCCCACTTCACTCAATCACTCCTACACATTGAAACTCATTTAAAGTAACTAGCCTAAGCTCTATTAGTTACCCTAGAAGGATTTTGGAGCTTCTCTCGCCTCACTTTAACACTTGGTAAGGTTTCTACAACCTCATTGATGATGTTTTTTTTCATCTTTTATGTTTGTTGCGTACCACTAACGTATTAATAGGATCATAGAGTGTCAATACTACTTCCGGTATGTAGACTTGAGTTATTTTAATCTCTAATCACCAGCCATTTGAGCATAAATTAAATAGTACTGTCTTGGATTTTTTTTATTTGATGATGTCTTGAGCATTGATTGATTATTATGATAATGAATTAGGAGAAATGGGTGTTCGCATAGATCAAACTGGAAGAGCTCAGCTTGTGTGTCATCAAAGGGAAGCTTAACACTTTCATTTTGTGCTCTAAATGCTTATTTAATTGATGTTTATTATTTTTTTATTAAATGGATCAAATGGATTAATAGTTGATTGAAATAAATGTTGACGATATGAGTAGTGAATTTTGATACTTACACAGGACTTGGAATGACATGACTTAAGTCAATTTGTATTGTTGAATATAATGTGGTACTTGTGGTCTTTAATATTGCCTGATGGATAAGTGGACTTGTGGGAATGGATATATATATATATATATATATTCTTGGTTATGTAAGATTTTGGATGTGTTTTATAGTTATGGAATGTACAAATGATCATATGCACCAATAGCCTCTAAGAGGTCCTTGTTGATAATGAAATATTGAGCTAATGATTGAATTGGTTGAATCACTTAGTGGATATTTTGCTCTTTTTTCTAACTTATTAGTGAAAGTAATGGCATGCCATAATGAGTGGTGGTGCCGCTCATATTTTAAATATGTAAAATGGGCTAAATGACCTAAAATAAATGAACTAAGGAGACGGATCTCCTTTGATGCGACGACATCATCGGCCTTCTTGTCTCGTTTGCCTAATCAAGTTACAATTAAGGGCAAGCATTTAAAAACCTAATGTATTATGTTGAAAACTTTTGGATGAAATGAGTTTCGATCAAAATGTGACTAGTTATGTGAACTTTGATATTATGTTGATAATTGGTGTTTTGATTAGCCCAGAATGTTGTTAATTTAGGAATTTGGGGTAGTTTAACTAGCTCACTAAATAATTTGGAACCAATATGATGAATTGAGGGTGAATTTTTTTGAAAACAAAATTTTTACCCTTTTTTTTTATGTACTAGGCATCTTGGTCAACGCCTTGGCCAAGCAGATCAAGGCGAAAGACAACACGCCAAATGCTCTCAGTACATTTATGGGCATCTTGGTCAGGCTGGCCAAGATATTGAGTGTTCTCGGTACATTTCTATGCATGTTGATCGAAGACTTGGCCACATACTCAAGGTGCAAGCCAAAACGCCAGAAACTCTCAGTACCACTTTTAGCTCCTTAGTCAGCATCTTGGTCAGGTTGACTAAAACAACAGGTGGCCTCGATACCGATTTTGGTGTCCTAGTCTTGTCTCTAGCACCCTGATCAAGATTGCCAAAATATAGACCAAGACGCTAGGTACCTTTAGAAGCCTTCAAATCTCATTCTATTATTTTGAATTACTTATCAATGCATGTAGCATTAATAATGAATATCAAAGTTTCATCTTATGTATTCACAGATAGTAATTAGTGAAGAAGCATATTTATGTGTGGTTTTTTTTAGCGTGAAAGTGTTAACTAGACATCAATAGTCTAATCCTCATCCTTTATTGTTTTTCTTTTTGTCTCCCTATTTCAAATTTGAGCAGGTGATCAAGTGAATTAGGGAAAATTAAGGTCATTTCTTATTCATAAAGCTAATTTGAAAATAATCACGACATCTATTTCATTTCATGCTTATTTTTGCGAACTTCTTAAGACTTCTAAATAAATTGTATAACTATCACTTTGGGAACTCTTATGCTTTATTATCATTTTGAATATTTGAACAACCCTATTGAACATTTAATGTATTTGGATTGATATAGATGATTTGTCTAGTGTGATGTGAATAATTTAGTGAATGAACATTTGAGTCAAATGAATGTCACTATGCAATAAACTATAATCACATTATATATGTACAAGTTATTATGTGGTACACAGTCAACATGCCTCCTATCCTTTGCGGGCGGGTCGGACACTACACATTCTCATTCTAGAGCAAGTATAGTGCAGGATTTTTGGGCATTCTAATTCTAGAGCGAGCTTATATTTAGGCTTTTCACACATTTTTTTCCAAAAATGGGCCTTTTAGGAATTTTCAGCGTTCTTTACACCGGTGGTTTCCTTCGTGCATTATCTCCATCCATTTTTTATCCCATTAATCTCTATATTTAAATCCACCTTCGAGCATAGATGGAATTACCCAGAAAGCTTCGAGCATTCCGAAATTTCTATTGGCCATTATGAAAGCTCTAGTTAAACTCTTTGCTAATTACATCCCCATTCCTACAATATGGGTCGATTCCACTAATATTAGATTCTTCAATAGGCGATGTCTGTTTATCAGGTTTGGACTCTTCCCTGTGCATGGATCATTTGTTGGGTTTAGGTCCTAATTTAACCCATTATAGAACTTCCAAAAGTAAGTCTAAATGAGTCTAACCAAATCACTTATAAAGAAAGATAAGAGTGAACCGACCAAAATTCTTTTACCTAGAAATAGCTCAAGCAATAAATTGTATGAATAAGCTCTGAATCAAGTCCAACTTGAAAATTCAGACCGACTATGTCCAAACTCATTTACTTCATTTCTAATAAATCATCACAAAGTTGTTAATCACCAATATATATAATATTTAAAGATTGGTAAATAAACATAATAGAATTGTCCAATAATTAAATTTCACAAAAGTGTGAATCTAAATCAGAGAGCCCACACAAGGAATATTCTAAATAATGAGTTGTCATACCTCTTATTTCTTGTAGTGCTATTATTTTATTATTATATTTGTAAAGATAAAAGTAAAAAGAGCGTGTGACAATTCACTTATGCTTAGAGAACAAAAATAGGAAAGATTATTTCATTCATGATTTCTATTGTCTTTTTTCTCTTATGCATTATTTTTCTACAAGATTTCGGTTATCCTTTATTTGTTAAAAAACACCCATAGTATCATAGATTAAATTTCAACCAGCACTATCTCATCAACCTATCTCACAACTTTCTCAATCAAATATAAAATTTAACCTTTCAAAAGTCATGAATTTTTCATCATTAGCAAACTCTTTGAATTTTCCACCCTCTTAAACTTGAACAATCAAACTACTTATACCAGAAACCGAACTTTTGCCTATTATTTATGCGTTAATTTGGAAATTTATTTTGACTCTAATATAGTTATTCTACCAAAATTTGTCACTGGAGAATGAGTGACCAAACAAAACCTAGATTACATCTCTTATATTTCAAATTACACATTGCATCTCTTCTCTAGCAATATGGTAATTCATTTTCAAGTTTTTCAATCAGTAATCATAATCGAAGATTGCTTAACTTTGACAACAAATTCAAACATTAATAAAGGACCAGATTCAATTTTTGATTATTTTATGAAATTTAAAAATATTATAGATTCACTTAAAGTTTCTAGTGATGATAAAAAGAACAAAGATATGGTCAGGTCTAACTAGAGGTCTATGTCATGATTTCAATCCAATTGTCATTGTCATGCATTCTTAACTTGATATAATATATTTTAAAGATGCAAAGGTTTAACTTTTAAATTTAATCCATGAAAAATGATTGTTTACCTCAATTCAAGTAAAAGTGTGGTTATACCTTCTCAAAATAAAACTTAAACTTCCAATGCTCAAGAAAATATCTCTAAAATAATAAACTCAAACATATTTTCAAGAAGAAGATATAAAGGTGATACTCTAAAGGTTGTTTCTAAAGAAGTTTGATCTAAATATATCGACAAACATATTTTATATTAAATATGTTTCAAACTCAGTTATTCGGCTTGATAGTGCTATAGGTGTTTTGACCTCACTTTTCTAAAGTCAACACCATTACACAATTAACTCTACACTCAAGAATAGGCTCATTTTTAATAGCCAAATACATAACCATATCAATCAATTTCTTCTTGCTACTATTACTTCTAAATCCTCATATCGATACTTTAGACCCCTATTGTCAAATATCTCCTTACATGACCAGTGCAGATACTATTGGTGACTTCTCCTGCTATATTGATAGTGGTGTAACTCAGAATATTACCATAGACATTAGAAATTTGTCTTTTCACAAAAAAGACCAAGGTGAGATTTCTTACTAGCGGGAAATAGTTGCAAACTAAACATTACATATCAAGAACTATTTCAATCTTTTTCCTTGTAATCCCAACACTCTTGTACACTTAAAATTATTTTAGTTGTTCATACAATATCTCGCAATTTAGTAAATGTCTACTGGTTCAATATTGGCATTCATACTTATGCGGATTTTTTTTGTTGATCATTGTATTTTTAAATATGTGACAATCAAGAAAGTGAAGAATCGAAAAGTACTTAAAGATGGTCAATTTCAAGAAGTCATGGACACCCCTTCACATTATGGTTTTTCTGTGTTATCCCCAATTCAAAGAGGGTTGTATATTTCAATTTCAAATAATATGTTAGATCAATCAAAGTGTCATTTAGCATTCAATGTAAAAATTGATTTCAATGTATGGCACGACCACTTAGGACATCCTAATTCTAAAGTATGGGATGGATTATAAAATAGTTACATCTCACCTCTTCTTCCATTGATTAATGTGCTTCATATAAATTAAGCCAAATGCACCAAGTACCTTTCTAAAAGTAAAACATAATTGTTACTAAACCTCTTGAAATTAATCTATTTTGATATGTGGGATCATTTGTCTCTTTTATCAACTTCTAGTTTGATATATTATACCAGTTTTATTGATTATTTTTCAGTATACTTGGTTCTTTCCGCCAATGATACAAAATGCACTAGGGGAGGTCGTAGATTCAAATTCTCTATGTGATAGTATTAATACGATATGGTCAATTTGTATGAAAATAATTTAATGGAGAAAAAAATGATTTAAATTAATTGAAAATATAAATAATACTTCCACTATTTATTTTAACTCACTACACTTTCTGTTTACGGGCTTTCTAATGCTTAATTTTAACGGTAAATATATTTAATTATACGTAATTAAAAATTATAATAATTTTATATTTAGAAAATAGACATTAAAACGAATAAACAAGATCTCATTTCACTATATTTTTCTTTATACATAATTAACAACATGTGAAATAAGATTGATGGATGAATAATATGTACTATTCAAATGTAGCAATTTAAAAAAAAAAAAAAACGGAGATAGTAAATCACATTAAAAGTAATTATGAAATACCACTTTTGGCAAAAAAGAAAAAAAAAAGATACATAAAAAAATTCAAAAAATATCCAAAATATGGATAGATATAAAATTTTTAAATGGTCAAATATTAATCAAAATTCTGGAGTTTGAAAGATAAAATTGTGAGTTAAATCTTGGTGTTTAATCATTGTCATGTTTGCCCAACTAATAAATTTTCCTTTAAAATAGCTTTCTTTCCATAAATTAAAATTTTATACTAAATATACAATATATATATATGAACATATATAATATTTTTCTTAAAAAAAAAGTACTTCTCTTTGTTCTACTTTTACTTGGTTCACTCCTAAATGCGATAGTAACTACAGTTGTATTTCTCAAATTCTCCCTTGGCCGCCATCCACTTGTATCGAAAAATACTTCACACTCAATTCAAACTTACTTTAGTCATTGTAAATATTTATATTTTAAGTTTAGATTATATACGTCGAAAATCAAATCATTCAACACTTTTTATATAACCTTTTTATTCTTTTAGAATCAATTTATTTAAAAAAAATAACTAAGTATGATTTGATAAAATATATGAAATTGGATAATCAAATTCATATCAAACTAAATTAAATTTGTTTCAATTTTGCTAAAAAAAATCAAAGACAAGCCAGTAATACTTAATACATTGATAACAAATGTCACTACACTCCAATTTCAACTCGCATAAATTTTAAAATTTCTAATCCCATAAAATGTTTTCAACAACAAAAGCTTAGTGAATGGTAGTTACATAAGATAAAACACTCACAGCATCTTCAAACCCAAATGATCTGATTTTTTCGTAAAGTCTTGTGCTGAAACATTTCATTTTATCATCCCCTTAAGCAGTAATAAGTTTATATAGTATAAAATATTACATGAAAATGAAGAGGGGAATTTTGAATTAGAGTCCATTGCTTCCGATCTTATTTCATCCCCGAAACAAAACCTACAACAAAAATAGTGTAATTTGTTTATATTTTAGTATTTTAATTTTTTTATACTTAATATTTTATAAATTTTAATAACGTTTATACATCTATTTTTGCAAATTTTAAAAATATATTATTAAAGTTTCTATTAAATATATTAATATAAAATTTTTTTTCTATCCCACTCACTAAATGATGATTCCCAATTAATTATATATATATATTTACTATTAAAATATATATTTATATATACATATTTTAAAAATTAACAACAGCTAGAATTTATAAAATTAATTTGGTTAATAATATAAAATTATCACCATCAATGATTTAAAAATTCGTAAGTTTATAATTTGAATTAAAATAAAAAATTACGGTAAGATAAACTAGTATTTTAGATTAAGTCATCCTATGAGATTCTATTACAATAAGATGACAGCCATAGTTACTGAAAATGAGTGAATTATGGTCATCATTAATCAAATCACTCTTCATTTCCAAATTTAAATTTCCAAGAAACACCACCACATACGTATCTGAATCTCATTGATAAAGAATATGCCATTTGGGACCAACTAAAAATCTTCTTCTTAACTTCCTCTTTTGTCGGGTCGGGTCGGGTCCTACCATTACATTAGCCAACTTGCACATGCCTTAATCATTTGACAATGTGATGGATTATATTAAGGTTTTATCAAAACAATTTTAATTATCTTAATCATTTTGGTCATATATAGATAAGAGTTTAAATGCTTTGAATTATAGGTCTATAAGTCTTCCATAGACGCGTAGAGAAGAACTTGACTTCGTAATCATTTATCAATATCATCCATGGTCTAATAAGAAAATTCCAACTTAATACGAAACCTAAAATGTACGAAGCTTCATGGTAATTATTAATATTGAAATTGACTTATCAATCCCGTGTGTGAAGGGCTGACATGAAAACGTCATTTTTAGTAAATAATATCACATTTGATTTAGACATTCGCTAATTAATTACATTAGGACGGTTTAATTAAAAACTTCTAACACAGTTAGATGTAAACATATATTATGACTATGTTTTATAATTAATAACATGAGATTACATTCATTCTGTTATGTTGAACCTTCACTAGATTCATACTAGTGAATTATATCTTCTGTCAAGGTTGGATTAAAAAATGTTGATGGATATATCTCAATTTATTTTTAGTCAATTTGAAATTATAGAATGAATGAAGTGGTGGTGTGCGAGTAATGTGCCAACATGTAATCAATTATTCGTTGAGTTAACATCATGTAGTATTTAACAATACTCATTTAGATTTTATATTAAAAGAGAGGACCATAGTCGGTTGGAAATTTTTCAAATATAATTTCTTAAAATATATCTATTTATTTTAATTTTAACAATCTATATCTATTAGAAATTATCTACATTTATTTAATTTATATTTTAATAATTAGATAAGTAGAAAAGAATTATAAAATTAAATTTTGGTTATTGCATTTAATCTATTCCGTGTACATCTTCTTCTTTGGCAGATAAACATTATCAGTATTCTAAGACACACAAATTTTGAATTGGAAAATTCATTCATTTTGTTTTTATCTTTGAACCAATATTAAGGCAGAATGAATTGAACATTCAATATGTTTGATCAAGTTGAAGAGAGAAAGTGTAAAAAATGTAAGTGAAGTTACAATGAAGTCAAAACTTGTTGATTTATAAGATGGTTACATGTGATGTGAGAAGACTGATTCGTGTTTTAATATAATATTAAAATGATTCGAAAAGTAGGTCTGTCGATTTTCAAAAGTCAAGCCACGTTGCCTTTATAGCTCCATATGACTTTTCCTAACCTCCATTTCACCTTCTTAAAGCTATTGTAGTTGTATTTAAATAACTGTGCAACTCTTATAAAAAAAATATTTTTACTTTCTTACGGTTAAAAAAAATAAAATGAAAATAAACCTATTTTTAATCAATTTTCTATATATAAATTCGTCTTTTTACTACTTCTTCTACCGACTACTTAATTATTCGTTGTTTAAATTAAAATATATATATATATATAACATCAATTCTAATATTGTGGTAGTCGAATGGCTAATTACATTATTGTTTATCTACCTTTTAAAGATTAGGAGATTAAAATAACATATTTAATAGATAGCTTTATAGTATTATTATTTTATTGCATACTAATAAATATTTTATAGTTAGATTTAAACATCATTAAAAAAAATAAAGTCAGATTATTTTATAATTATCGTTATTAACGATATATTAACAATAGTAATTTGTTTTTAGTAATAATTGAATTAAACAGTAAATATAAATACACATTTTTTTTTAATAATGATCCACTCAAATTTAATATATACATATTTTAAAAAATAATATAATAATTAAAAGTTTAAATAACTAATGTTAAAAATTAAAAATTTCAAAAACAGAAAAATTTAAAATTGATAATTAAAAATGAAGAAGGAAAAGAAATTACATAATTAACTACTATTATACTGAAAATTTAAATTTAAATTTTGGTGATTCAAATATTATATTGATAATAGAGAACTAAAATATAGTAAACAAACCACATTTATATATATATATATATATATATATTTTATGCTATATTTTAAAACATAACAAAAAATTATATTTTATAATAATTTTATGGATAATTTATTTTTAATAGTATATCATCATTGTAAATTTATATCTACATATTTTAAATAAATCTTTAATTTGTAAATCTTACGACTCCTATTATTAATATTTTAAAAATGATTGTTTTATTAATATTTAAAAATTATTGTTTTATATCAAAATCAATTAATTAGTTTAAACAAACAACCTATTTATAAAATGATTACTAATACCTAATAAATTCATTCCAATCATTTACTAATTGCATCTACTAATTAATATATTTAATATTTTAAATAGACAATAAATAAAATTAAATATCTACTATTTTATTTTTTTTTATACTTTTAAAAGTAATATTGAAATTACTTTCAAAAAATATATATTTTTTCTAAATATAATAAACTAAATTCAGATATAATTATATTATGATTTTTATAATAATTTATATAAAAAATAAAATTATTTATTTTTATTCATTCAACTAACAAACAAAGATAAATGATCATATATAAGGAAACAATTAAATTTAACTTACTCATATAAACTCTCTGGCACTAGATAGATATGGTTAATTTAAAAATGTATGGCATTAAATGTATGACTCAAAACACACCATGTGTTATGAATGTCAATTCTCATATTTCTTTACCAACATAAACCTCTCTAACATATTTTAAATTCATTTCATCATATACAATTGAACCAATAGCATCCACGTATAGTGTTGAAACACTTTTTCTTCACCCTCCACCACCAGAAATCTTCAAACATGTCGGCTTCCATCAACCCACCATTAATAACCTCAATTACCAAATTTGTCAAAAACCAACATGTTTCTTATCTTACACTTAAATTACAAAATCCATCAATTGTATTAATATTTGACGAAGACACCAAAGACTTTGGCTGTATCAAACGACTTGTCAATAATGGCAGCAAAGACTCATGTCAACGTTCTTGTATTTTGGTTTTGAGGACATAGTCGTATTGCTGCCAGTTGCATTACGAAATTAGGTAATTGCTAAGGACAATAATTAGGATGATGGAGATATCAAAAAGATGAGAATTATTGTATTAGTCTTTGTAGAAAGAATATTCTAACATGGTGTGGATGTTATTATTGGTATGTTCGATATTGAAAAGTCATGTAAAGTTGGTATTTATTGGAAAAGATGTAAGAGAGCGGGACACCACGTAAGATTTGAAGTCGATCAACTACTCGGATAAAATTTGGGCTCGACCAACCACTCATTTGATATGTCTAGGCTAAATTATATCACTCCAATTTGTATTTTTTATTAAATACTCCATCATTACCATTTACTTGGTATATTTGAATAGGATATATTATTTATTGATGGATCTTGTTTTGCGTGTTATTTCTGAAGAAAAATATAATCAAGTGAGATATTATTTTATTCCTCTAACTATCTATTTTTCAAATATTAAATTTATATAATTTTTAGTTGTATTAAAATTAAGTATGAAACAATGTGCTCATATAAAATGTTGCCATTATTTAAAAACGAAGGATCTCTAGTTATTTACTGTATAATAAATCACATTATAGCAGCTTGTATCTCTTTTATTAAATATTTATATTTTTCCTCATTCATTGCACATGTGTTAACGAGTGATTGAGTGATTCCATATTTACGGACCTCGTATAAATTGTTAGATAATTTCAAAGCGTTTCCATTGGTATGTTCTTGTTAATTTGTTCGTACATTTGGAGGAGATGAGACGAAGCCACGTTGGATTCATCGACCTAATTTACACTTGTTATGTGTTGCTATCAATGATCTCAGAAGAAAAAACAACGAAAAGTGCATTTTGGAAATTTCTTTGAAGTAAGGAAATAAAACAAAAGAAAGGAACGAACTTAGATGCTAAGTAAGGTTGTGCTTGGATATAATGTATTATTACGTTATGTTATGTTTTGTAATGTACTTTTATAAAATTATGTTTGAATAGAATGTATAGTAATGTATTATAGTGTAGTTTTTGTGTTTGGACTAATAGTATGATATTAGTATAAAACTGTAAAATGATCACATTACCCTCTAATAAGTAATATTATAATATAAATTGATTTTTAATAATTTTTTTCAAATAATATTTAAATTTAATTTAAATAAAAATAATATATTATGATATAAAAACTAATATGATAGATGTGTAAAAACTAAATAAAAATGTGATTAGATATTTGAAGGTTAAAATTGAAGAAATTATATAATAGTAAGGATAAAATGGGAATGTAAAAACATATAACCATACACACACCCCAAATCGGTGGTTATAGAAAATAGACCTTGCATACCCATGAATAACATTAATGAACACAACACTACCATGAATACCTATAAAATAAACGTGGTTCAGTTAAAAAATAACATTACCATGCCATCCTTGCCTATCATCCCAACCCAACCTAATAGTTGTATATAAAGATTCCATTCCTCAAAGCATCTACAAGTTAGGCATTTTCCCACCAGCTGGCTATTGAGTGGATTCCAATTATTAATCTTCTTGGGTTGATGGGCTTTTTCTTAGGCCCAATCCATAACTAATTGCACTTTCACGTGTGGGCTTTTAAATGGGCCAGGCCTTGTCTTTTGGAGCCCAATTCTGATCAACGTGTTTGACTCACTCTAATCATCGCATTCAGAAACTAATTGCAAACAGTAGACCAAAAATAATTTTTAAAAAAATGAAAAATGAAAAAGTGGTCCACCTAAAATATGAAGATGATCCAGAAAGTTCATTATCAATAATTGAATAGGTGGTGTTGATCCCTATATTGGGTGGGACCTTAACTTAAACTTGATGATTACTGCAATATTCTCTTTTATGTTGATAATATTAATATTAATATTAATATTAATATTAATATTAATATTAATATGCAGAATCCGGAGGAGCTGAAGAATTGAATTGAATTGAATTAGATTAGAAATGACACGTACGTATGTATGAGTCGACTGATAGGAAAAAGGCATCTATTCTATCTAATATTAGCTTTACTTTTCATCATATCAGGTTGTTTTCCTTCTCCTGTCCAGTCCTTTTTTCTCTGGAAATTTATTTTTACTTTTCCTTTTTAACATTTTTGAGAATCTTTTTGTCCATTTCGATTTAATTAAAAAGAACTATATTAAGGATAACTTATATACATAGAAATTATATATATTCTTTCCGAATATATATATATATCATTTTATAATTTTTATTTATACTATATATTCAAATTTTAAAAATTTTATAAAAATAATTTTTTAAATTTTTATTTTTCAAAAATAATTCTTTACCGTGTGAAATATAGCTGTGAAGACTATTTTTGAAAATTGAAAATTGAATTAATCAAAATGTAAATGAAGTTTTTTTGAGTTAATTTTGAAATATTAAATTTTATTTGGATTATTTTATGTAATTTTACTTACATTGTGAGGTATGTAGAAATCTTCACTTAAACTAGATATTAATAAATGTGAAGAAAAATATAGATGTTTATGGAAAATGAGTAATACCTTTTTATTAAAAATGATATGGTTTTTATAACATTTTGGAACATAAGTAAAAAAAAAAAAAGGATTCTCCTATTTGTCCTATACAAATTACATTAATAAAAATATATATATATATATATATATATATAAATAAAAGATAAAATAGAAATAACAGGTGTCATAACTCTATTTGGTGTCATAACTCTATTTGTCCATCGAGAATCGACAGAAAGTCAAGGAGAGATGAAAAATTGTTATTTAGGTTATCACCATGTATAAAAACATGATTAGAACTTTTAACTGTATATATAATAGATTCTACCCAATTAATTTTCTATATATTTACAGTTATATCCCTTCTACATATATGACATACTATATCTAAATATTTGAGCCAACAACAAAAGACTTCAGATGAGCTTCACTATACTCTGCACATTATATGTATAATTCAGATGCCGTCTATGGATTTATATGTGTTAATTAATTATACACTTTGACACCCTCCGTCAAATTGGAGTCATAGAGAGAAGACCCAACTTAGACAAGAGATAGATATAACTAGGAGAAGACAATAATTTTGTGAAAAAAATCTATAAGTTGTTGTTTGCCAGAAATATAAGTAGAATCAATAAAACCGGCCTTAAATTCACTACGTACACTGTGACAATCAATATCCAAATGCTTCGTACGTCCATGGAAAATATGATTGGCAGTGATGTACAACATTGTCTAAGAATCACAATAGAGCTTGATTGGAAGATCAAATGAAACGTCAAGGTCCTATAAGAGGTAGGAAATCCATTTAAGCTAACAAGTTATTGCTGCTAGAGTTATGCACTCTACTTCAATGGAGCTTCTAGAGACAATAGGTTGCTTCTTTGTCTTCCACTAGATCAAGGAGGAAGCAAGAAAGATGCAAAAATCAGTAAGAGATTTCCTAAAATCAGTGCAACTATCTTAATCCGCATCACTATATGCTGTGATAGAAAGATGCTGATGAGTAGGGTAATACAAACAAAGTAAAATTTGCCTTTGAGGTATTTAAGGACATGAAAGGTTGTATCCCAATATGAAGAAAAAAGTTGACTCATGAACTGGCTGAGGGTTTGAGTGGCATGAGTTATATCAAGCCTCGTAAAGCCTAAATACAGAAGCTTCCTAACTATTCTTCTATAAAGGTCAGGATTTGGTAGTGGATCATCACTGGAAGCAGCTAATTTACACCCTTGAGATAAAGGAGTAGATACATATTTATAGGAATCTAGTCTAGCATCATTTAACAAATATATGATGTACTTTTGTTGTAATATAAACATGCCACCTGACAACGGGCAATTTCCAACCCAAATAGTATTTGACAGGCCCGAGATCTTTTATGGTGAAAGCTTTATGTAAAGAATGCATTAACTAATCAAATAACGGGAAAGTCTAGTCTTATGATAGGCAAGTCATCAACATATATCAAAATCCCCATAAATGAGGTACCGGATTGTTTGATAGAAAAGCAATAACTATGAGACGATTATTGAAATCCATAATAACAAAAGAGTGGTAAGCTCAGAGTTCCATTACCTACTAGCCTGTTTAAACTATACAGAGAGTGTTTCGACTTGCAAAATTTGTTGGTAGAAATATTATGGAACTTGCATATACACTTCTTCTTTCAAATATCCATGCAAGAATGCATTGTTTATATCCAATTGCTCTACATACCAACCTTTTGATGCAGCAAAATGTCCTGACAATTACTACTTTAACAACTAGGGAGAAAAAATCTAAGTAATCAACTCTAGTCTTTTGTGTAGAGCCCTTGGCCACCAACTTGGCTCTATATCTATTAGATGTGCTATTTGGATGCAATTTCACCTTATAAACTCATTTTCATCCTATTACCTTTTTGTTGGTAGGAGGGTCTACAAGTTCCCTAGTTTGATTAATTTCTAAAGCTTTCAACTGAGTATTTATGGTAGCTTGTCAGTCACTATGTTTGGATGCTTGATTAAAAGTAATGGGTTCATGAATGTGTTTTATGTTGGTCAAGAATGAAAAATGGGACTGTAAAAATTTAAGAGCTTGTGGAATTTCAAAACTATGTGCAACACTAGCTAGAGGATTGGAGGATGAAAATTGAATATTAATGACAAAATCAGACAACCATGCTAATGATCTTTTAACTCTAGTGCTAGCTCTAGTTGACACAGCTGGAATATGATCAAGAATTATGATGGTTATGTATTTGTATTTGGTGTATTAATATTTGGAACAACAGGTAAACCACAAGACTATGATCTATTTATGTTTGGATGAGAGGAAGAGATTCCTAGATGCTCATTATCAGATGAAGAGATATGAAGAGGAGTATCAAATGAATAATGAGAGTCACTTAGATCATTTATGTCAGCAAGAATATCAACAGCTGGTAATGGACAAGTAGAACAAGTATTTGTGTGGGTTATAGAAAGGAATATATTTTCATAGAAGATGATGTCCCTGCTGATATAAACTTGTTAGATTTAATATCTTTTGCTTTATAAGTCTTTTGTCCTGGTAGGTAACCCAAGAAAATACATTGGAAGGCTTTGAGATCAAATTCCTTCTCATGTGGTAAGGTATTTGAGACATAAATATAAGCTATCAAAACTTCTCATGAAATTATAGTCACGTGGATGATCATAAAAAACCTATATAAACTTTTCCAATTAAGAACAAAAGAGGGCAATCTATTGGTGATAAGGACAATTTCTAGAATAGCATCTGCCCAAAACTAGAGGTATAGGTTACCTTGAAAAATGAATTTTCTAGCAAAATTCAAAAGATTTTTATGTTCTTTTTTCCACTGTACCATTTTGATAAGGTGTTTATGGGGCTGATTTTTGGTGAGATATCCTAAACTCTATAAACAATTGTTGACAAACAAGTGATGTGAATTTACTACCATTGTCTAACTGAATTATTTGATGGTTCTATGAAACTGTGCTTGAACAGACTTGATGAAACAGTATAGGATTTTGGGTGTCTGTGACTTATATTTCATAAAGAAAATCCAAGTGACCCTACTATGATCATCTACCAAGGTTAAGAAATAACGTGCATCAAAGATGGATGAATGAGCATAAGTCCCCCAAATATTCATATGAAAAACATCAAATATGTTTAAAGCAGAATGATAACATCTATTGAACGGAAATATGTGTTGTTTTGTTTTATGAAAAACAGAGCAAGAATAAAAAACAATAGTCTCAGAGAAATAGGGAATAAAAGTTATTTGTTGAAGAACATTTATAGATGTATGGCCTAATCTTTGGTGCCATATTTTTAAAGCATTAACAAGTCTTTGTATCTGAAATAGTTGAAATATTATCATAGCTAGATTATGTAAAATCTAAGCTTGTAGATGACAACTTAGATGGATTTAGACCACCAGAAGACTCCTTAGTAAGTTTTAGGATATTCAGACTTCCTCTCAACCTTCATTTGGCTATTATTTGACTAGACCTGAGATCCCGCATTTCACAAATGGAAGAGAGAAACACACATTTTTAACTTATTGTTCTGGACTAATTTATGTACAGAAATCAGATTAAGGTTGAAATTTGGTATATAGAAAACATCAGTCAAGATCAAATTTGGCTGAAGAAGTATTTGACCAGTTTTAGTGGCTTGCAATGAAGTGCTATTTAGTAAGACAACTTTGTCAGATTTATCCAAGTCATAAAGGTTATTGAAAAGTTTCAATTTTCCTGAGATATGGTTAGAGGCTCTTGTTTCTTGAATCCATGATGATATATTGCACATTGAATCAAAAGCTTTTAAAGCAAACCAACTTTGATTACTTGGATTATCAAATAAGTTCACCATGTTGAGGAAATTGGGATTGATGTCGTTGATGAATTTAGATATTTTTATAGGATTATGTTTGACATCTGAGCATGTGAACTATCTGCTATATTACTTCATCACTATTATTAGTAGAATTGCTTCCTTTATCACCAGACATAGCAGCAGCATTTGCATATCCTTTGTTATCCCGCAGTCTTGAACTCTGGTATTTTGGAAATTTATACTAGTGAGGATAACTAATAATTTTGAAATAGAACTCCTTTAGATGTCCAACTCCACCGCAATGCAGACACTTCTTATCATTTTTCTTAACATCTCTCATTATATTATTCCTTACATTGTAATTAGCATTAAACTTGCCTATATTTTTTTATTTAACAAAAATGCTACTAAGTTTCCTTCGCCATTCAAGAGCATTTGAACTTCCATTTTCTTTTCAACTCTAGTAACCAACCATAAAAAAAGCTTTATTAACATTATGTGATGGTTCTAGTAGAAGTATCTGTTTCCTAATAGAAACAAATCTATTATGAAATCCCATAAGAAATTCCATTAAATCTAGAGATCATCATATTCACCAACTCCTTTGTAGTGTACAATCATGATTAACTTCAGGTAAAGGCATCCAACACGATAGTTCATCCTACAACATTTTAAACTTAGTATAGTATTATCTGATACTCATGTTTTCCTGTGAAATAGAACTAATCTTTCTTCTTAATTGATAGATTAATGATCAATTAGTCTCTTCAAATCTCTCATTTATTTCACTCCATAATTGTGTTAAAGAATAAGCATATAGAAACGCTTCATTAATCTCTTTGGAGATAGAATTTATATCCATGAAGTAACCATAATCAATATGCCTCCACTGCTCTAGATTCTAAGACTTATCATTGGTTTGACATAACTTCCATCTATAAACTCTAACTTTGATTTAGCTTTTAAGGCTATACAAATAGATCTACTCCATGAAGTGAAGTTCTTAATAGTAGGAGAAATTGATACTAGTCACGTACCAAGATGATAAGACTTTTGAAGATATAGCGGATCTCCACTTTGATACGATTTGACCACAGTTGAATGTGAATGCAAGCTTCTCAAGTTTCAAAGACCCGCTGTAGAACTTTTAAAAGAAACTTAAAATTTTCAATTAGGTCTTTAATGGAGGTAAAATCACTATGATACTATGAGAATCAAGAGAAAACTAAGTAAGAAAAAAAAATATGTTATTTATGTTATCAATGTACAAAAACATAATTACAACTTTTAATCATATATATAACAGATTCTACCCTCTTAATTTTCTATACATTCACAGTTATACCCCTTCTACATATATAACATACAATATCTAAATATTTAAGCCAACAACAAAGGACTTCAGATGAGCTTCACTATACTTTTCACATTATATATATCATCATGATGCTATCCATGGATTTATATGTGTACATTATATACTTTTACATCCCTATAGATTACGTGGATTAAATTTTGTAAATAATTATTCTTATCAGAATTTACAGATTTTTCAACAATATATTCTTCTTGTATCACATTGGTTTGTGTATTCTTATTTGCCTAAGCCAAACAGAAGATTGAGATTCAGGTTTTGACCAATTTCTAAATGGTCATAATTGTTTCTTTCATCAGATATGGCTTCGAAAGATAGAATAGGAAGATACATCTTTAAAATTTATTCCGTTTCTTCTTTTGATTGAGAAACAACTAATTTTGTATGTAATACAGTATAAGTAGTCAAAATATTTTGAAGATGGGACAAAACCATCACCTTTATGATAATGAATATTTTTCTAAAACCATTCATTCACATTTGTTGAATTTTTCAATAGATAGTTTGTGTTACCTCCTTTTGATTTAGTGTTGTCTTACTAGATATGAGATCTCAAAAGAGCCAATGTTTTTTTTATTAAATATTTTACTTGAAAAATCTACGTTAATTTGAATATAGATGAAAATATGAGCAATTTAAGAGAAAATATGAACATAAATGTTTTTGAAAATGAGCGATACCTCTTTATTGAAAATGATAAGCTTTTTATAGCGTTCTAAAATATAAGTAATAATGATAAGATAGGATATGAACCACAATATATTAAAAAATATATATTTTTCATCGGGTAAATTCTACTTGTCTCATATTAGCTTGCTGTATTTTTCTCAGTTACAACTAAATAGAAGATTGAGGTTCAGGCCTAGATTAATTTCTGAATTGTCATAATTAATATGATATTGTCTGTTTTAGGTTAGGAACTAGCCCTCACGTATTTATTTCAAGGTACCACCACCCAAAAGGCTTAATACTAATGAAGTTGTCTAGATACTTTATATACAAAATATTATTCCATTGTATTACCGATGTGGTACTGGGTTTGACATTCTTGCACCACTCGCATATGTTGAATTTGAGAATGAGTAGGGGTGAATTTTTCAATTGAAGATCGGGGATGAATCCTTCTCCTCTTCATAAACCAATAGAGCAATTTAATCTTTGGTGACTCTTTATATATATATATAGGGTTATTTCCAAAAACACCCCATTTTTTCAAACGTTTCACTTTAAGCATCTGGTTTTTGAAAACTTTTGAAAAACCACCCCAAAATCAAAACCACTAGTGGTTTTAATATTTTTGTGAGCGGTTTTGGTGTTGTATTAGTGATTTTGAAATTCTATATGTTTTAATTTGGAGATTCGGAAATTCCCTAAAATCAAAATTACTCATACAACACCAAAACCGCTCACAAAAATACTAAAACCACTAGTGGTTTTGATTTTGGGAGTGGTTTTCCAAAAATTTTCAAAATCAGGTGTTTAAAGTGAATCGTTTGAAAAAATGAGGAGTTTTTGGAAATAACCCTATATTATATATATATATATATATAAAAGTGTTGAAAATTTTAATTTAAATAAATGAACCATGCAAAATTAATATTAAATTTGTAAATTTTTAAAATTTGAAATTTTATAAAAGAACAAAATTGACTAATACATTATTCTCCATAGTAAGAGATTTTTCACAGATATGTAAATCCATTTGTAAAGTTATAAAAATGAAATTTTCGTTATTTTTTTTTAAATTTTAATTTTTAAAAATTACAAACTTAAAATAAAATTTTAATAAAATATTAACTTAATTTAAAATTTCAAAAATCATGGCAATTAATAATTGTACTCAGCACCTACTTATAAATTTCTACATTTCTATTTATTAGACACATTATATTGTTTAAATCCATTAACACCCTCTTAATTTTCTAAATGAACTCTTTCATCTAACCTATTGTGTAATCTAAACTGTTTATAATTATACCCATCAAAATTCAATTGAAATATGAATTGTTATTTTGCCATTAATTCTTCTCTATCCGTCCAGTAGAAATCACTGCTTTTAAACTCTCCTGGGCGTATCTATTTATAATTTTGGATGACTTTCATGAATTTAAATATAAATACAAATCTGTATGTATTATTCATGACTTGTATAAATTTTAAAAAATTCTCTATAAAATTTTGACAGTAATTAATCAAGATTTTTACAGAGTCTCTATAAAGTTTTGACAGTAATTAATCAAGATTTTTACAGAGTCTGTAAAAATTTTTTAGTATCATAATTTTTATGACTTTTGATTACTTTTAAATTGGACGGATTTTATAAATTTTATTTTAACCTGTTAAGGAAATTTAAAATTAAAAAATTGTTGATTATTTTCCTCACAAATTATGAACGCTTTTGGAAGATTTTTAAAATATTAATCAGTAAAAATTTAATCTCACACCATTAGTTATTTTATTTATTTATTTTTATTTTAATTATAATTGTGAAATATTTTAAAATTGTGTATAGATATTTTTATAATATTTTTTGTTTACTTTTCTCAAGTGTTAAATTTATTATTTTATTGAAAAATGAATTTACTTTTATTTATATTTAGATTTAAAAAATAGGATTGTTTCTTTCAATCAATTACATTTACCGAGTAATTAAAGATTGGATAAAGAAGGGTGAACATAATAATTAATTACTCACTAAATTGATAGTGTGAGAGATAGATACACAACAATCAAAATAAAATAGGAGGGGAAAGGAAAAGGAGAAGGAGAGATGAAAAAATTATAAAGTAAGAATATTAAAATAAAGTAACGATTTATTAGTTTTGAAGGTTGACACCACCCACCAGGGATAAAATGATAGTAGTAACATCTTTAGTAAAATTATTGTTGAAAAAAATACTTTTTATTCGGAAAAAAAAAGCCAAAAGACACTTTATTTTCAATATCAATCAACTTTCTCAACAAATATTTGAAAATTCTATTAAAATTAACCGATTGAAACATAAAAGTTTATAAAAATCATTAAAAGTCCGAAAAAAAATTATTTATACAAAACCTATTAAAATCTAAAAAAAAAATCATATTTTTTTTGTAAAAGTTTATACAAAATAATAACTATATTAATAAAATTTATAAAAACTTACCAAAATTTTCAAAAATCATCCCTCTTTTAAATATTATCGAAATCTATAAAAATTTTTTTTATAAAATATGGTCTCTTATTTCTTTTTTAACTCAGCCAAAATATTTATTTGAAATATATAATTTTTTAACAAATAAATGGGGTGGGAAAGAGATAGGTGTATGGGAAGTAAATCATTAAGAACCGAAATAGACAGTCAAATAATTGCATTAGTAGTAACAAAACAACAAAACACAAGTGTATGAACCTTCTTTGTCCTCATAAACCGAACTTTCTACTACACAAACAGCAAAAGCGTAAATCTAATGTCCACCACAAACTGTAGATAACTATACACATATTAATCATCTGTACCTTTCATGTCATTAATAGCAGACATTTCATGATTGGATTACTGCTAATCATGTTGAAAATTTTACACATCTTTACTCACTCGGTGGTTTATCCCATGCGTTGTCAACTCTATGTAACCTTGATTTTCAAGCCCCTTCACTGTTAATGTTAATGGAAGAAGACACAATGAGCCCACAAAGACGAAAGATAGGTACCACATCGGAGAGCTCTTTGTGGTTGTGGGGGTGCATTTGACATTGAAGCTGTCACTTTGGTTGATCAATAATTACAAAAATCTTAGAGACCATTAATTCCTCTATATGTGCTAGATCATGCACTATATATAAGTTTCAAAGTCCAAAATAATTGAAAGTGATCAATAATTGAAGATCCTGAGAACTGGCTAGTGCTAGTGCTAGTGCTAGAGGTCAATTAAGGTTGAGATTAATAAGAAAATGAAAAGAGGGGGCCCTTGTCGGTTGGTCACCGGAATGAGGGACCAGTAAAAGCAAATGTGCCCTTTTTCACACGTAGTGTTGACATCAATGTAATGTGTGTGTGTGCGCTCAGATTTCTTTGTTTGATCAAACTCTGTACACACACTGAGTTATGGTGTGGGGCATGGAGGTCGGAGACTGGTTGATTGAGAGAGTTTAAGAGAAGCACAATGCCAATCTGTTAATGTTGTTGTTTGCTCAAGTTGTTTAATAATGGCTGGATGAATTATCTTAATCGTTTTGTCTAGACAAAAGTAGATTTGTCTTTGCTTTTAACTATATCTGTTCTTTCTCAATCTTTGACTTTTATTATTTGTCGTAAACCTAGCTATTGTGAAAAGGTTTTTTCTTTTACTTAAAGATGTATATCTGTGTGTAGATGTAGTTTACATTGGATAATGAGTACATACTTTCACTGGACCAGGTTCGTTAGAGTGCCGTATTCACCCTATGCTTTCCTGGACTAATCATCATATCATATGGAGGAGTCATTTTTATTTTCTTTTCATGAGTGGGTAGATTTTGAAATAAATGTTTAATTTTTTAATTTTTTTTTAATTTTTTTAAAATTTAAAATTAAACTGGAATGTTTAATGTAATTTATTCTGAACTTTAAATTGAATAAAGTGTTATAAATAGATATTCAAAGACCTATTTGAAGTGGAGGATAGATATAAGAACTTACATGAGGTGGAGGAAAACATGTTATACTCGTAAAAAATTTAGATTAATATTTTTCAAGAGTAAAAATATGAAATTATAAGAAGACTCAATCTTGTTCTTATAAGAGTTTATTGCTCAATTAACCATATTCATTAGGTGAAGTGTTTAATGATAAGGATTTGGTATACCAATAAACTCCTACCATTAAGTTAATTCAAAAATAATAAAATCATATCAAAAGAGCTGCGGGATAGAATTGTAGTTAACAATCACATTTACACAGATTTTTATAAAAATCATGTTTTAATATACTCCTCTTAAGTTGGACCCTCCGCAACCTCCCTAACTCTCATATTAGTATAATATTGTCTGCTTTAAGTTAGAACTGAGTCCGCATGTATTTGTTTTTTTGATATCACCATCCAAAAACTCTCGTACTAATGGAGTTTTCTAGGTATTTTATATATACAAGTCACTGTGGTCATGTACTACCGGTGTGATATTGAATTCGACACCCCCCAGTACAAGTTAGGTTGGATTAAACAATAATACGGATGAGTGAATATTGAATTTGAGAGATGCTTTGCAAGGATGTACACACAAGTTGGTTTGCTGGATGAATGTGACCAAAAATTAGTGGATGATAGGGTAGAGATTGTGCAATATTTGTGCATTATTTTAGTTGTGATTTTATGTACTTTAATGAAAATTTACAATTAAATTATTTTTATTTTTACTGTAAAGAGTTTAAAGACAAATGTATAAATTTACAGTGTGGATAATAAAATATATCACATCAGCTCGATATTGGAAATAGAATCCACCGCTAGAGATCAGTTTTTTTAAAAAAAATTCCATGTTTCTTAATTCACATGCTATTGGAAATGTTCTAAGCAAGTAATATTAAACATTTTGGATGTAATCAGTATTTCAATTTAGAATTTTTAAATTAAAATTTTTAGAGGTATTTTTTTTAAGTATTTTATTTTCATTTTGTTAAAAAAAAAAGTCTTCTTTTATTCACTTTACTTTTTATTTTTACTTTTTTAAGACGAGGATGTTAACCATATCGAGATATAGAGTCTAATAATGGATTTTGGATATACGTCAAATCCATATAATTAAAACGCTAAATGACAATTTTTTACAAGACAATTTTTTAAAATATCTTTTATTCTCCTAAATTTATGAATATTTGTTCCCTTAATTGTATTTGTAATAAGAGATTATATCACAGTGAAATAAAACTCTAATGGCTGCGGATTAGCAAAATTGGAAAATTATGAAATTCGTGTCTCTTTACTTTACTCAGACCAACTCAAACCCTACACTATTAGTATTTGCATTTTGAAGTATGAATAAAGCATATTTTGAGAATATGCTTTCATAAAAAAATTGAAGTGCAACCCATCTTTATTTAAATTTACAAAATCGTCTGTATTTTTATACTATTGAAAAAAATTATAAAGTTTTAAAAAAAAATATTAAAATTAAATTGAAGATATTATTTTAATATTTTAAATAATAATATATAATTCATATTATTTTTCAATATATAACTTCAATTATTAAGAAAACACTACTAAATATAAAATGTGGTATAAAATATAATTATATAAATTAGGTGGAAAGTTTAAAATTAAAAAAGTACAAAAAGTGTAAATGGTGGAGGAAAATCAAACATCATATTTGAGAAAGGACTTGATGTGCAAATACCCCTAATCTTCAAATTTTATAAATTTAATAAATAAAATTGTTGGGTTAGAGCTTGTTTTTGCAATTTTTAAACTAACAAATTTAAATTGACCCTTTAAAGTGCACCACAACAGCCATCAAAATGACCAATGAATAGATACAGAAAAAATCAAAACTATTGGTAAGTAGAGGAGAAGAAGAGCAACCATACTGATTTGATTAGGCGAAGAGAGAAATAGATGTGGGGATGAGAGTGGTAGTTAGGAGTCTAGAAAGATGAGCTGATAATATTTGTCCACCCGGTAAACAGTCTTTCTAGCATGAGAGCTAAATGTTTCGGGCAAAGAGAGACTTAGAAACTAGATTAAGGTTAAGTGCATGGGTGAATTAGGTTAAGTTATTAGGGTTAGGAAAAATTTTAATTGAAATTTGCACAGAGAGAGAGAGGAGAAGTTTTCAATAAGTGGAAAAGAAAGTTGGAAAGTTATAATGAAATAGATTAGGAAATCCATTTAGCTTGAACCTAACCCACTTATTTTTTTGCGGGTTCTTGTCAATCCATCGTGTCGTGACCCATTTTGACACCTCTAAATACAAAAACATAAAAAGAAAAGTGTTAGGCCATCGATGCCTAGTTAACATTTTCATACTCTAACATACACACACAAATATGCTTCTTTTTACAATTAAATCATGTATGAGCATACAATGCACTTAACACTGTCCAAACATTAATTATCACATCATTAGCAACAATATCACATAAGAAATTAGATTTTAGAGACCTAAGAAGGAAGTTGGTGTCTTGATCCGCGTCTTAGTACCCTTGACCAAACCTATAGAATCCATAACAGGGTGCTAAAAACTGTACTGAGACTTCCTATCTTCTTAGTTTGCGCATTATTCCATTGGACCAAGTTGTCAACCGGGCCACCAAAAATGGTACCAAGAGCTTCTAGCATATTAGCTTGTGGCTTGAACCATAGGACCAAGTCGTTGACTACCATGTCCAGAAGCATATCGAGAGTCCCTTGCATCTTGGCCTGCGCCTTGGTCAACCTAACCAAGATGTCAACCTAGTGGCCCATAAGTGTATCGAGAGTATTCTACGTCTTATCTCGCGCCTTGGTCTGTCTGACCAAGATGCCGACCAAGACGCCTAATACACTAAAAAGAGAAAAAAAAATAGAGCATTCTATACCAAAACTATTCCCCAAGTTATGTTTCAAGTCTCCGTTTGTTTTGTGAGCTAGTCTAAAGTTACTCAATACATTTTTCAATAGCAACCAATTATCTTTAATGAATCAAGTAGTCATTTAAGGTCATTTAGTCACAATTGAACAACCAAACAAGGTTCAAGATTAAAAAAGTATGCAAATCACTAAATCATCAAGCAATGAACACACTGGTTAAGTTTTTATCAATTGTCCTAACTCTAACTTCTATACTAAAAAACAACAATAAGGCTGAAGCCAACAATATGAGCTAAGCTTACAAGATGATCCAAAGACCAAATATATGGAACTAGTTGTACCCATGTGGTCTAGATAACCATATTTGAATTCTTTATAATTGGTCCGAAGGCGGTGGTGCTGTCACACTTAATAAGAGTTGTTACTCAATTTAGTAGGTTTGGTATCCTTAACCACAATTCACATATATTATATATGTTGAGATATATCTTGGTTTCTCTAATGGCATGCCACTACTTCTCTATATCAAGTTAAACCAAGGACAATCTATTCCACTTATGTTATTCAGCACAATTTAGTTAATTAGCATTCATTTACATAATCCAATAGCCTAATAAAAGATCCATATCACAATATCATCAACTCTCATCATTTCACCACAATACAACCAATTTTTCATCATAAGGGTTCAATAATCATCAAAAACACATTCATGAGATTCAAGCAACTCATACTTCCATATAGTCATGAATCCACCCCATCATAACATTATTGTCAATTTATCACCAATCAACTAACATTAGCCATTTCCAACCATCAATCACAGTCCATGACAACATCATAAGACATGTCATTTTTTCCAATTCTTGATATATCAATAATAATGAGAATGGTATCATTCAAATTTAATACATCGATAATAAAACATACATCAAACAATACTTTAGAGTTTAAAATGAGAATGTTAACTTTCCTTCCATAGACACATTAGCTAGCTTGCTCGGATGGATTTATGTTAACACTGAATTCGCCGAACTAAACCAATAACAAAATTAATAACCATTCACAATCAAACATTACACATTCAATGTCTCTAATCCAGGGTTTAGTGTCAATATGGTATCTAGAGACCTAATTCTAGCAAGACTAGCTTTAGGAAGCATAATCATTCTAACATGCTTTAAGAGATATCACAATATAAAAGTACCAATGATTAGGGTTTTTTGAAAATATTACCAAGTGAAGAAATATGATGATAGGGAATCTATAATCCTTCTCAAAAATAAAGGAAGGTTTATTGCTAAGTAGATATGATGGGATTGGTGGAGACGGATGATAGAGTGCAGAAGATACCGTGTGTGTAATGTTCTTACGTGAAAAGAGAGGAGGGGAATTTGAGAGGGTTTATGAGAGTTGTAGTAAATAGGGAGGCTTTTGGGTATTGCGTAATCATAGTGGGTTTTGGGCTTATTGGGCCTTTGAGTCCATTAATTGGCCCAATGGTTCTCCGGTTAATTATTCCAGTCACCCCTACTTTAAAAATATTTTTCGGTTTGAAAATAATTTATCACTCACTCAAAAATCCATTTTGATTCTAAAAACACTTTTTTTGTTAAAAATCCCCAAATTAATTTAAGACCTAATTTACGAAAATATTTTTGGAAGTACTTTAATTAAACCAATTTAATCTTATGTTTCCATTCAATAGTCTCTAGCTACCATGTTTCCCTACAGTGGATTTTTTATTTATTTCTAATTGGAATTTTAAAAATTCGGACTTTGACTGAAATAAAAAATTGACTCAAAGGCATTGAAAAATTCTAACCCTAAAATTAGGACATTATAAATAATAAGTAATTAAATTTCGTAGCTATTTTAACATTTTTTGTAGTGAAAAGAAGATACAACAACTGAGCAATAGAAAACCAAAATTATGATTTTGATAGGACCCACTTATGTGATAATTTTTTTAAAATAAAAAAAAATCCATATATGATCATCTTATATCCTGCAGATCTATATTTAGTCATTATGCAAATGTTATTTTGTCAAAGTTATGCATGATTGGAATAATATGATATTACAAGTATACATCGTTAGAAAATACTATTCTATCATGTATTTGCTTGTGCATAATCTAAAAATGTGTGGGGAAATCAAATCTGAAAAAGTAATTAGAAAAAATATTTATCACTTTCCATTCTTTTCTCACTTGTTTACAACAACATTAGAAAAAATTTCTAAAAATATAATGATTTGATTATCATCTTAAATATTGCTGAAAAATCATAATAGTAAAAAATACTCGGTCACCACTCAAACATTCTTAGGAATGAATGTCGTTCCTAATGAAAATTAAGACCGTGGTTATGGTTTGAGATACTACTGAGAATACCCGACCCAAGAAAAAGGTGGATCTGGATAAGTCTAATGGGTTTGGCCTCATTGATAAACCCAATATCATCTCTAGATGTGCAGGTCTGCAAAACATAGAAATATCAACACAGCTTTACAGAACAAACAAATATCACCACACAATTCCAGAAAATTTTGCAACAAGACAAAGAACACATCACTAGTAGTACAATTATAGATAAGGTTCAATAGCTGTAAACAACTGCTATCGATATTCACCCTTTGATCAAAATGTGATGCACTATGATTAAATGAAAAAGTGTGTATTTATAGCAATACTATTCATCAGTAAAAATACAGACTTCAATTCATACACAAAAATGTATACTTGCACATTTCTCTTATTTTTATGGTATCAGAGCTCTGCTCAGACCAACGTCTAAAAGAAAATGGCAAGCTTAGTCAAAAATGAATCACCTCCACATTTTTTATCTTCATCTGATATCACACTACCCTCTTTAGCCAAAGCCTTAAACTGTAACCTCCCTTTGAGACTCGATAGGTCAAACTTTATAAATTGGCTTGCTCAAGTGTTGGCCGTCATTAGAGGCTAGAACAATACATTTTACTGACTGCTGTACGGCCAGCACGATTTCTTCCTACAGAAGCTTCAACACCAAATTAATCTGAGAAAGCTCTACTGCAAGACCAATGGAAAATCCAGCCCATAAGTTTTAGATTCGAACAGATCAGCTGTTGCTATATTAGATATACACTACCATGAGTGACCAAGTGGTTGGTCAAGTGAGTCATGCCTCCTCATCTCGTCAGGTTTTGTAAATCATTACCAGTCTTTATGCACAGACCTCTATGGTCCGAGTGCTATAACTGAAACAACAACTTTCAACTCTCCAAAAAGGAGTTCTCACTATCTCAAATTATTTTCAAAGGATCAAATATATTGGTGACTCACTCAATATAGCGGGTAGAAGTAGGAAAGAAACGAAACCAAATGAAAATGAACCGAACTGGCTTATTTAGTTAGGTTAAGTTTTTCGATAAATTCGGTTGGGTTTAATTTTAATTAAAGAAAAACGATTATTGGGACCTTGGTTCGATTTACCTAATCCAAAATTGAAAAAAAATTGGTTCAGTTTGGTTTGGCCGAAAATCGAACCGAACCGTGTCCACCCCTAATAGTAGGTCACACTATTTCAGACCAAGTGTTGATATTTAGTGGTTTAAATGGTCTTGGATCTGAATATGATTCAGTTATGCTGCATCTAACTCATTTTATGCAGTTCTCAACAATACAAGATGTGCGATATGCATTAGTGATGCATGAAACATAGTTGGAGCAGCAAAATGCTCATTCTCAAATTTCTATTCCTAATACATTAGCAAATGTAGCATGGAACCCATTCAGGACCTTCAAATAGACAAAATTATAGAGGATGTTAGAGAGGATGTGGGGGTAGAAACAATAGATTATATTGTCAGTTATGTCAAAGGCATGGACATTATGCACTTAAATGCCACAAATGCTTTGACATTTACTCGCAGGGGAATCATGAAAATTCTCAAACATTCAGTCATAACTACAGACTTAATTCTTCTACTGCTCCACATTCAGCACGAGCGCAATCTCATTCATCCTCACCATGATATTAGTCATACTTCACACAGAATCCAAATTCAGCAACTGCCTTTGAGGCCAATCAAGATTTAAACTGGTTTTTTATGGCAGGTTAACAAATCATGTCACATCTGACATCAACAATCTCACAATTAGCACTGAATACATTGGACCTGAGCAATTGATTATTGGTAATGGTAACTCTCTTTCCATTTCTTATATTGGTTGATCAACTTTGTCATCAAACACACACACTTCATTAGCTAGAGGTTTATTCAAGTCGAGCCGAGCTCGAGCTCATATAAGCTCGGGCTCGGCTCATTTAGTAATAGCTCGGGCTCGGGCTCGGCTCGAGGCTTGCCAAGCTTTTGGTACCCAAGCTCAGGCTCGGGCTCAGGCTCGGGTTGGGCTCGCAAGCTTATATACAAGCTCGGGCTTGACTTGTTAAAATATATAAAATAAATTATTAATTTAATATAATTTTATTAAAAATATATATAAATATATAATATAGTAGGCTCGTATAGGCTCATCAAGCCGCGAGTTTTTAGTTTTGAGGCTCATGGCTCGGCTCATTTAAGCTCGGGCTCAGACTCGACTAGCTAGAAGCTTGTTTGAATCCGAGCTCGAGCCGAGCTTTAGATGAGTCGAGTTCGAACCGTTCGCGAGCTAGCTCGGCTCATTTCCACCCTTACCATTAGCACTTAAAAACATATTACATGTACCAAAAATTACTAAAAATTTGCTTAATATTTCTCAAATAACAAAAGATAACAATATCAATATTAAATTTACTAACGCTGCTTGTGTGTTTAAGGACAAAATTCAGGGAAGCCACTACTCAAGGGTAGGGCTGGACATGAGCCGAGCTGAGCCGAGTTGCGCCCAAGCTCGGTTCGGCTCGTTTAATTTTTATCGAGCTCGAGCTTGGCTCATTTAGTTAACGAGCTTATTTTTTAAGCTCAAGCTCAACTCACTTAAAGCTCACGAGCTGCTCGAGCTGGATAAGCTAACTTGATAATTATACTAGTTTCGTATAATTTATTTAAAATAATATTTAATTTTTAAGAAAGAGACAATTGATAATATGAATTATATTTTTTTTATATTACTTTATTTTATAGAATTTTATTTTTATTTTTATTTTCAATATAAATTATATAAATACGCGTCCAAATCAATTTGGTTGGTAAAGTGAATTCTATTTTATTTTTATTTATTTATTTATATATATATGTGTATTATATTTTATAATTTTAATTAATAAAATTTATCGAGCTAGCTCACAAGCCAAAGAGTCGAACACATCCAAGCTCAAACTCAGCTCATTTAATAATCGAACTCAAAATTAAAACTCAAGCTTGACTCACCGACTCACCAACCCTACTAAAAAAGGTACTCAAGGATGGTCTGTACAATCTCCATACCCAAACTAAACCCTTCAAGCCTACCTTGCCTACTATTCCACATGTTCTGCTCTCTGTAACAACTACTTTACCAGAAATCAGCTCTAAAAATAAAAGTTTAGACAACAATATATGACATAATCGTCTAGGCCATCCAAATGATCTTGTACTTGAACAAGTTCTAAAGTCAATGAAATTTTCTTTTTATTGAAGATCAACTTCATTTTTGTGATTCATGCAAATTAGGAAAACTAAAAAAACTTCCTTTTCAAAAACATTCTATATCTACAAAATAACCTTTGAAAATTATTTATTCAGATTTATGGGGATCATCTCCCTATCCTTTAACTAAAGGTCATTCCTATTATCTCATATTCATTTATGGATATTTTAGGTTTACATGGATGTATCCATTGAAACACAAATCAGAAACTAAAGCAGTTTTTATCAAATTCGAAAGTTGCATTTAACTACAGCTGAACATCAAAATCAAAGTCTGACACAATGAAATGGGTGGAGAATACATAACTTTACTACATTTTCCTTGTTCACAAGGAATTGAAGTTCGTTTTAGTTGTCCCTACACACACCGACAAGATGGTGTATCTGAGAGAAAACATAAGCACATTAGAGAGCTCGGATTTATATTATTATCTCAAGCCAACATGTCTCTTCATTTTTGGCTAGAAGCCTTCTCAAAGCTACATATCTCATCAATAATCTGCCTACACCTATTTTAAATCATGTCTCTCCTTTCCAAAAATTATACCTCAAATAGCCTAAATATTCTGATCTTAAAATCTTTGGATGTATTTTTCCCTACCTAGGTTTTACAATAGCCATAAGTTTAATTTTCACATCAAAAAGCGTTTATTCCTTAGCTATTGTTCCTCTCATAAAGGCTACAAATGTCTTTCACCTGAAGGTAAATTTTATATCTCTAAACATGTTGTGTTTAATGAAAATGAATTTCCTTACATGCTATTATTCTCCACTGAACATCCAACCAAATCCTCACATGCTTCATCACACCTACCTCTATCAGTTATTTCTTCTGATTTAAGGCATCAACAGACTGCCAACAATGTTCCCTTGACAGATGGCCTCTCTGCAGTTTCATCCTCAACATCCAACAAAGAGGTAAATTCTCATACTCCTTTGTTATCTTCCCCTATCAGTCCTATTTCTCCTTTACTATCTTCATATCAATCATGATTCTCCTTCATTATCTTCTCCTATCAACACTGTTTATTTCTCACCAATTTGTTACCTACAATACCAACTCATTTTTCTCCTCAACAACTACCTATTTTTCCTACTATTCATAACAATCATCCAATGCAAACGAAGAGCCAAAAATGGTATATCAAAATCAAAAGTCTACAACAGTGTCATTCACTCTTCTTTAGAACCATAATACGTTCCTCAAGCTCTTGCATGTGATGAATACACTGCTCTAATGCAAAAAAAAAAAAAAAAAAAAACACTTGGCATTTGATCCTTTTTCATCCATCTATGAACCTATTAAATACCAAGTGGGTTTTTAGAGTTAAACATCATCCTAATGGGACAATTGACAAGTAAAAAGCCAGACTTGTGGCAAAAGAGTTCAATCAAACCCCTGGTCGTGATTTCAAGAGACTTTCAATCCGGTAGCCGAGTCATCAATTATAAAGGTAATTTTTTCTTTTCCAGTGTCTAACCAATGAGATATTCAGCAAATAGATATTAATAATTCATTCCTAAATTGTAAGTTATATAAGACAGTATACATACATCAACCTTAGGGTTTTGAAAATTATGCTTGTCCTACTCAAGTTTGCAAGTTTAATAAGGCACTTTATGGTCTTAAGCAGGCTCCAAGAGTATGATACTCTACTCTAAGGCAAGCTTTCATTGATTGGGGGTATCAAAATGCTAAATCTGACACATCTATTCTATAAATCAAGCAAATATGCAATATCTATTCTACTAGTTTATGCTGATGATATTCTAGTCACAGGCAGTTGTCAACATGAAATTCAATCGGTCATCAAGAAGCTACAAATAAAGTTTGCCTTAAAAACTTTAGGAAGTGTTAATCACTACTTGGGTTTTGAAGTTTACCGCAATGAAGATAGTCTGAATCTTTCTCAACAGCGTTATGTCACTGAGCTTCTTCTTCGTGCTAACATGGTTGATTATAAGCCTTGTAGTATTTCATTTTCGATTGGGTCTAAATTTTCACAATATGAAGGTCTCTTGTTTGAGCATCCAACGCTGTATCACAATATGTAGAAGGACTCTAGTATCTCTGTCATTCAAGATCTGACATCAATTTTGCTGTAAATAAGCTCAGTCATACCTAACATCAATATGAGGCAGAATATCGAGTCTTAGCCTTCATCTTCACTAAACTTCTGTGGTTGATGTCTTTACTGTCTGAGTTAGGTTTCAAGTTGCTGCATAAACCGTTCCTGTGGTGTGGTAACAATAGTGCTAGATCCCTTGTGCAGAATCCGATCTTTCATTATTGAACAAAACACACTGAGGTTAACGTGCATTTTGTTTGAGATAAGGTAACTTTAGGGGAACTAGATATTCTGTAACATCCGGCCCCCGCCCCCGGATGAACCCGAAGCGCGGTGACAATGCGTCATGTCATTCACAATCAGTTTTAAGGCTGACTACTAGCCCCACACCACCATTACGCTTTCCAGCATGCTTTGCTCTCACTCGCATGCTTTCCGGAAAAACTTCCCGGTAGGTCACCCATTCCAAGATTGCTCCAAGTCAAACACACTTAACTTTGGAGTTCTCAAGTTCAGGGCTCCTGAAAACAATGTGCACATTATTTTTCTGAGAACTCCAAAGTTAAGAATACTTGGCTTGGAGCAATTTTGGGATGAGTGACCTTCTGAAAATTTTTTCCAGAAAGCATGCGAGTGAGGACAAAACATGCTGGAAAGTGTAATGGTGGTCTGTGGGGCTAGTATTCAGCCTTAAGACCGATTGTAAATGACGTAACGCCCTGCCACCGCGCCTTGGGGCATCCGGGGGCGGAGGGCGGACGTTACATATTCAGTACATCAGCATTGATGAACAATTGGCAAACTTACTGACAAAGGCCTTGCTGGCACCGAGATCGGAATATCTCAAGGGCACACTAAACCTAATTTCAAAATTCTAGTTCAGTCTGATTGGGGTGTTGAGAATACCCGACCTGAGAAGAAGGTGGATTCGGGTAAGTCCAATGGGTCTGGTCTCATTGATAAACCCAAAATCATCTCCAAGTGGCAAGTCTGCAAACAGAGAAACATCAACACAACTTTGCAAAACAGAGGAATATCATCATCCACTCCCAGAACATTTGGAACAAGACAAATAACACATCAGCAGTAATACAGTTATAAATAAAGTTGAATAGCTGTAAACAACTGTTATACCCACTCTTTAATCACACTATGATCCGACGGAAAAGTGTGTATTTATAGTAATACTATTCATTAATAAAAGTATAGACTTCAATTTAAATAAAATAAAAAATAAAAAATAAAAAATAAAATATACTCCTAAAAAAAAATAGGAAGAAGAGCGAAAAAATACTGCTAAAATAGATTGGCCGAGGAAGGAAAAAGAAGTTAAATAAGAGGAAGAAGAGAACTTTATAGGCATCAACGATTGGCATTACCGTCATCATTTCATTACAGCTTTATGAGAAACAATATGTTCAATACAGTGAAAATCCACATCACAAGTTCACAATTTTGATTTTGATTCCCCATTCATTATTATATTGATATACATGAAGATAAACAATTGAAATGAGTGCTTTGACGGCTTCCTTGCATATCATCCTTATCACTCCCTGCTGTTTGCTTTGCTAATCAATCTTTTTATAACTCAATTAAAATACAAGTACTAGCTATATATATATTAAGCTTGAGGAAAAAAAAAGCCATAAGACCCCAGTTAATGATACAATGATGTGATAACAAAATGAATAGTTATATATATAAGCAATGAATCCACCATTGATGTGGGGTTACCTAACTTACAAACAACAATATCTAACTCAAATTCTTCCTTAATTAATTCTACTGGACATCATATGATATGATATCTCACTTTCATTTGATTATTGAATTGTATCCTGCTGCTGCTATACAAAAATCTATTTAATATATTTGCATTTGCATGCTAACCTCATATATTCATCACTCCTATGCTATTCATGAATGGATCCCACCAATATTATTTCCATCAATCTCACCTCTCATTATGATAATCAATACTCATAGTCAAAACACTTTGAATATTATTTTCCCTTCAAACATATGAGATCAGTTGATTTCATTCCTCTTCAGAAGAATCCAATGCCCCAACGACAATAAACACAGGGGCAATATCGACCTTAATATATATTTATTGAGGACAAAGATGATCTTTGATGATTGATGGTGATACACATATCCCATTCATGTATATTGTAGTATTTTGTTTAACTAACTATTAATAAAATAAAATAAAATAAACCAAGCGTTTCTTTAATAATGGAAAGAAAAGGTGTATGTATGTATGTACGATGAAAGCGTATAAAAAATAGTGAAAAAAGGTGTTGAAGAATTGAAATTGCAAAAATATAAATAAATGAAAATGGTGGTGTAGGCAATGATGAGAGTGAAGGACACAAGTGGGCGCAGGATAAGCACGTGGGAGTCTTCTTTGTTATTTTCCATTAACACATACATTTGCTTTTGATACATACCCTTCTAAGAACACAACAGAACACAAGCACTTGCAGGTTTTTTTATGTCCTGTTGTGTCTGTGTTTTTGGTTTTACAGTGGTGTTTTTGAAGGATTGGTTGATGTGGGTATTTTTGTTTGTGTGTAAGTTTTAATTTTTGATGGAAATTTGTGGTGGTTATTGAATCTTTCATATTGGTGTCGAAATCAAATGGGTATATGGGAGAATTTGACTGAAAAGACAGAGACTTTGTTGTTAGTTTGTTACTAGTTTTCACTGGTGACTATTTATGATAGTTAAATTGTATTGTATTTATTTTCATCCACAAGAAGAAAGTCCTCCAATATCTTTTCTGGGTTGTCCATTGGGGTTTGGTTGTTTGTTTGTCAAGGGTGATCAGTTGTTTTCAGGTTTAGAAGTGGGTGGAGGGTTTGTCTATTTGGTGTTGGGCTTTTGGGATGGTTGGTTTTGTCTGTACAACATCATTTTGAGAGACTGTTTCTGGCTTCTTATGCACTAAAGTGTGGTGTGGGGTTTTATTAGTCATGAAGTTTGTTCATTTGGCTCCATTAGTGAAAACTTTGTAAGCATATAAAAAAGTTGGAGGAGAATAGTAACAAGTAGAACAAGAGAAAAGAAAACTAGTAGTCATGAAGTTTATGAAGCTTGGATCTCGTCCTGATACTTTCTACACAGCTGAAGCTGTAAGGTAAAGTCATCACTAATGCAAAGATAAATTAACTCTTTGTTGGTGTTCTTTTTTAAGTGAAACAAGTTTCATTTTCTAATGCAGGTCAGTTTCCTCTGAAGTGTCTAGTGATCTCATAATTCAAGTGAAAGGAAGTAGATATCTGCTTCACAAGGTTAAAAAGCTTGAAGCTTTTTTGTATTTTCCTGTTGCATGTTTATGTTCTGTAGATTGATATATATAACAAAAATGGCTTTTTGATGCAGTTTCCTCTGCTATCCAAGTGTTTGCGCCTACAGAGGCTATGTTCTGAATCCCCTGAGAATTCACAACATCAAATAATCCAACTCCCTGATTTCCCTGGTGGGGTTGAGGCATTTGAGATATGTGCGAAGTTCTGTTATGGAATCACAATCACTCTTAGTGCCTACAATATTGTAGCTGCTAGATGTGCTGCTGAGTACTTGCAGATGACTGAGGATGTTGAGAAGGGAAATTTGATATACAAGATTGAGGTTTTCTTCAATTCCTGTATCCTTCACGGTTGGAGAGACTCCATTGTCACTCTACAGAGCACAAAGCCTTTTCCTTTATGGTCTGAAGACCTTGGAATCACAAGCAGATGTATTGAAGCAATCGCTTCGAAAGTATTGACTCATCCTTCTAAGGTGAGCTTGTCACATAGTTATTCTAGAAGAGTAAGAGATGATGTTTCCTGTAACGGTACTGACACCCAAAGCCAAAGGCTTAAACCGGTGACAAAAGGTTGGTGGGCTGAAGATATGGCGGAATTGAGCATAGACCTTTATTGGAGAACTATGATAGCTATTAAGTCTGGTGGGAAGATACCCTCTAATCTTATTGGTGATGCATTGAAACTTTATGCATCTAGATGGTTACCTAACGTGTCGAGAGATATATATTCTAGTAAACAAGAAGGATCAGACTCAGATTCTGATTCATCCAATGAGGTAAGTTCGAAGCACAGGCTGCTTTTGGAGTCAATTATAAGCTTACTTCCAGCAGATAAAGAAGCTGTTTCTTGTAGCTTTCTGCTTAAACTGTTAAAAGCGGCTAATATCCTCGGCGCATCCTCTTCCTCCAAGCTGGAATTGGCTAGAAGAGTAGCCCTTCAATTAGAGGAAGCATCACTAAATGACTTGTTGATACCTTCTGTGTCATACTCAAATGATACTCTATATGATGTAGACATAGTCATGACCATATTGGAGCAGTTCATGTTACAAGGGCAGAGTCCTCCTACTAGTCCACCTAGGTCCAAGTTGGGATACGAAAGGAGAAGGTCACGGTCTGCTGAAAATATCGATTTCGAGATACAAGAAAGTAGAAGGTCTTCTTCAGCATCTCATGGTTCCAAATTAAAGGTTGCAAAGCTTGTGGACCGGTACCTACAGGAAATCGCCAGGGATGTTAAATTGCCTCTGTCAAAGTTCATTACACTTGCTGAGTCTATTCCAGATTTTTCGAGGCTTGACCATGACGATCTCTACAGAGCCATTGACATTTATCTCAAGGTAATGAGATTGTATCCACTTGTTTTCTATGAATTCACATTGTTAGTTTCCTATAATTGATTGGATAGATATATCAGTGTCAAATTGTAGGATGTGGGTCACCATTATCAGTAGATAACCAACTGTATTGACCTTAGAATCTTGTCATATTCAAAATTTATTGGCAGGTAGGAGTAGGCTGACCTAACAAACATATAGCTTGAATGAATCCAGAGCATGAGTATTCAATTATATCAATATCTTGTCTTTTGATGGTGAATTGAATCTTGTCACTGAATTGTCATATTTTGACATGTACAAGAACTTGTTCAGGTCAAGTACCATCCTAGGGACATAACCAATTGTGAAGACATAATTATAAATGTACATGGATTATATGTATAATAGATCTGTCAGATCTTCTTGATTTGAAATTCTTGTGCAATGTGATTAGACTATGTCTCTTCTTTTATTGGTTTTTGCACATGGATTCAATTATGTGTGTTTGTATTTCTTAATTAATGTTCTAGGTACAAAAGATTTTAACATTTTCATTGTATGATTGATTAATCCAGGCACATCCGGACCTAAACAAGAGCGAAAGAAAAAGGCTGTGTCGAATCCTGGACTGCAGAAAACTATCAATGGATGTCTGCATGCACGCAGCTAAAAACGAGTTGCTGCCATTAAGGGTGGTGGTACAAGTTTTATTTTTCGAACAAGCGCGGACAGCAATGGCTGGCGGCAAAGTGACTGAACTTCCCAGCAACATTAAAGCATTGCTTGCTGGCCGTAACATAGACCCTTCAAGACCTCCAACAGCATTAAGCACTGCTAGTACCATTGCACCAGATGACCAATGGAGCATCTCAGGCCTTAGGTCTCCAAAATCAAAGCTTAGTTCTACTTTACGAATGAAGCTAGCTGAAGACGACGATCTAGACGAAAGTGATCTTCAATCAGAAGGTCTGGGCAGAACTTCTTCCAAGTTTAAGGCCTTTTGTGCTATTCCTGCGCGACCGAAAAGAATGTTCAGCAAATTGTTATCAATCAATAGAAATGGCACTGCTGAAAAGAATTGAGTGATGAATTTTGTTTGGGGATATGGTAATCTTGGAGGGTAACAACAAACATACTCTTGTTTCTTCTCTTTTTCACCTTTTGTAATTGGAGCAAATGCCTTGTAATTCATGTCTTGAAAACCAAAGAATGTCAATGTAACCTGTCATAATCTTGTCTCAACTATGTGGTGTTGATAGGATCACTTTTTGTGTAGCAGCTTCTTTTAACCTTCAATTTGGCCATAAATAAATGATCATTAGAGAAAACATGTGTTATGATAAAAGTCTGAGCAAGTGGGTTGACAAAACAAACCCAGATTTGTGATTACAACTCTTTGAAGGAATCTGATTTTAGACTTTTTGTTGTAAATGACAAACTGTGGGACCAAAAAATGCTGGATTGTCTAGAGCTCTCTAACAAGTTACTTTCACATAGCTGAAGATCATTGGATTCTCATCTGTTACATGTTGTATTTCTGACAGATGCAAAGCTTTGGTAAATCTGGAATGTCTTTTGTCTTTTTATCTTTGTTTTGTGCTAATCATTTTCGGATGTGAATTAAATTCCATTGAATTATGAACACTTTTGGCATATTAGAGTTGTGTATATTCTGTTGTGATTTGCTTCTGCTTTGTAGGGTAATTGTTTATGAATATTAGTCTATTCTTGTCAGCCAAAAGAGGGTTTGCAGTTTCAAAATGCTGCAAATTGGCGATTAATCAAATGGGATAGTGACAACTTTGGTTGAAAAATCCAAAATCTGTTCTGCTTTATACCATGTTTTGTGCTAGCACGACATGAAATATTCCAGATTCCTATTAAATACTGGTGCAATCTGATATAAAAGCATATCAAACATAATCTTCATTGAATAATCATGCCCAGGATTTGGCCCCTGAAATAGACTGAGTTGAGCTCCTGCGGCAATTTTATTTATCTGTACATATCTCTATACAATCTAATTTACTCTACCAATACCAGTGGGCCGAATTTTGTGGCCCGTATATTTGTGGTCATCATGTTGGCCCAATTAATTACATCCATAATTAAAAAAAATTTATGCTTCACCATCTTTATTAAAAAATAATAAATAAATGGATAGATAATAGTAATCATACACGGCCGAGAGGAACCCTTCCAAATAAAAAAAAAACCTTTAAGGGTTGATTTGACTCACTGTATTGGATAGAAACGTGATAGTATAAATAACTGGATAAGGATAAACAGTTTTGTATAAAGATAATATTATATAAAATTATATTTGGATGGTAATTATATAAGCAACATGATATGATAAAGTAATACTAATTTGTATTTGGTAACATTGATTAAGCCATAAGATAATAATGTAAAATATAAAAAATATTCCTAAAGAATTTGTGTGTCAATAATCATAGTGATTAGTCGTGGATTGACCCGACTCCACTATAGTAAAATAAATAATTAAATATATTTAAAAATTTAAAAATAATTAAATTTTATTTTAAAACAAATTAAATTAGAAAGAATATTTTAACTAACAACTATATTTAATAGTGATTAAAGTTTAAAAAATTAATAATATAATATTATATATTATTTTAAAAATAATTAATTAATCATTTTATATGCATGTAGACTCATGGGTCGACTTGAACCCATTAAGTATTCGGTTTGGGATGATAAGCTCAAACCTAACCAATTACCATCCCCATTACAAATATAAATATAAGGTTAAAATAGTAAAAATTCTAATACGGTCATTACAGGATAAAGTTATCATAACTTTTCTTGAGGATTATTTTATAATGTGTCAACTGTATAAAAAAAAAAAAGAATTGTATAACTTTATCATGTTCCACTAACTAGCCAAATGCTAGATGTGAGGGAGAATAGAATAACATAATATTATCTTGTATCTTATACGAGCCAAGTGAGCCCTAAGTTTAAAATAGAAATGGGTAAGCTATATGGTCCAATCAAACTCATCAAACCTTTAACCTCACAAACTCATAAGCCCACTAAATTGATTCAGTCACCCATCAGGTCTTTAACCCAACAGACTCATAACACACTAAGCGCTTATTTAGTCATCAGGTCTTTCGCCCAATAGATCACAAGCCTATAAGCCTCTCAAATCCTAAACCAATAAACAGACCCAGGTCCTATCGTCTGCATGGATCTAACTAACTAGTGAATGATTTGGTTCTCATTGAATCTCGAATTTCGTGGAGGATTGGACTGCGTGAATCATGGGATTCCACCTACTCCTCGTAATAACAACAATAAGTTACCTATAAAATGCTCATTTTGAGCCATTTTAAGGGATTAATTCCCTGAAAACAAAACAGTTATAAAATACCAAAGTCCTTGGCTACACTAAAGAAACTGATATACACGCTCCACTCAAGTGACTCTTAGTATTAACTGTGAACCCATCCCTTTTACAATGTCCGAGTGGGACTATAGTAAATGGTATTTTACTTCTTATAAACTTTACATTCTACTTAAAATAATATATAATAAAATAAAAAATACAAATTTGAGTGTTGGAGTAAATCAAACACTAACTCATGTAGCCAAAGGTTCTGAATGTCATCTTCTCATTTCTTGCAAGATCTTTGCTCTCAAACGGTTTCTATCCTTTTTTTAGTGGTCCAACCAGTTTAAGATTGAACGCACTGTAGTTCCGTACGACTACAATCATCAAAAATAAATATATATATATATATATATATATATATATATATATATTAAGTCACAATCATGACTCAAAACAATTTCATTCATATCCAAATTAATTTTCGTTACCATGTACCGTATTAATCTTTATATTTTGAAAACATTGGATAACATTATTATCAGTTAATGCCTTCAATTATACCATCATCCTCAACATAAGCCTTAAAATACTCTTTCTCCACAGTTCAATAATTTAGTGGAGTTCAGAATTGCAATTATTAACCAATTTAAAATTCAAGATCTTCAACTGATTCAATCAAATCTCATTTTATTAGTCTTCTCTTCTATGCTTATATTTCTCTTTGAGCATTCCAAGTACCACTAGATTTGCTATAGATATAAATATTTCGTTTACAAATTTTGATGGAGGTGATACTCGATAATTTTCATGGTTTATTATTCTCTATTTTGATCATATCTTGTAAGTTCAAACTTGAGATGTATTTTTATACTTAATTACTTTGACCTCTTCTGAGTTTTAGACAAATTACTAACTCTTGACAAAAATTGTATTTTAGACCGAAACACCCCTTTGACCTGACTGAGTTTTGAACATTAACCGTTATCTTGCTAATAAGGCACTTGTTGAAGATGAGAAGTCCATTTTACCCTTAATCTAATGACCGGCATATGGGGCCATATTTTTTTTCAAACATGATATTATTTTGAGAAATAAATTATTTATTTTTTTCAATTTAATTATTTTTTGGGTGGTTAGAAAGAATTGTCTTATATGTAAATTTATAGAAATACCCGTAAAGTACTAATGCTACATTGCCATTGGAAGGGGTAAAATGATTATTTGTTATTTTTAATCTTACTCAATTATATTGTGATTTATTTGTGTGGCATCTATGAGTGAGACATTGTGGTTGTTTATTTGTTATTATGTTCTTATTTAATTGCATTGTGAATTACCTATCATGGCGCCTATGAGTGGCACATTGTGGTCGTAAGATTTGATCTAGTGTTATGTCGTAAGTGACACCTTGTGGTTGTATGATTTGGTTTAGTGTTATGGAGGACATATTCAAATAATGTTGCCCTTCCACTTTGCAAGCATTTATAAATGCTATATTTCGAACATACCTCCATAAGTTTATATTGGTTTTCTTTTTATGATATCTTGATATATAGTCAAAATAGGGAAGCTCACCTTGAACTGGTCAAAATAGTATTTAACATTCTTTGACAACATAATTTCTTCTTCAAATACAATAAGTGTGCATTTAGACTTCAAGAGCTAGATTACTTGGGGCATATTGGGACTTCTAAGAGGTTAAGGTGAACTAGAAAAAAGTCATGGCTATACTAAGTTGCCCTGAATCTACTAAAATGTCTAAACTTCATGAAATTTGGGGTCATACAAGGTATTATAGAAAGTTGTTTGCAACTATGGTATCATTGCTTAACCGTTATGAATTTGTTAAAAAGGAAAAGCTATAGTTGGTCCCCATAAGCAGCAGAAGCATCCTAAGAGCTTAAACAAGCTATGACTACCACTCTCACTCTTGCAATTTCATCAAACCATTCATAATGAAATAGACGCATCAAGAGAATGCATGAGTGCAATTTTAACACAAAATCATAGGCCTATTGCGTTCATGAGTCATGATTTAAGAGTTACAAAGAAAACTTGGGCCATTTATGCAAAAGAAGTACGGGCGATAATCCATGCAATTCAAATTTGGAGACCCTATTTGTTAGGTCAAAAATTCTACAGGTATATCGACTAGTGTAGTCTGAAACATTGGCTAGAGCAACAAAACAGCACCCTATAAAAACAATAATGGATTACTAAATTATTGGGCTATGATAATGAGGTTCGGTATAAACCGGGCAAAGACAATAGTGCTATCGATGCATTATCTAACATAGCTGGAAGTTCGGTACTTGAAACTTTATCATACATCAATGTAGGATACTAATAAAGTTGAGTATGTTCATAGTTTTTATATGGACAAACTTTCCAAATTAGCCAATGATAACCCGAATAATCCATATAGTCATTGTAATGGGCCGATTTACTACAATGATAGATAATCATTCCTCCGAATTTGTCCATTATTTTCAAATTACTTCATGAATTCAATGATATTAAGATAGGTGACCATTCGAGAGTTTTAAAAACTTATAAACGATTGGTACAACGGTTCTATTAGTCGTCCATGTTCCATGTAATGAAGATTTACGTGGAATCATGTGATGTTTGTCAACGAGCAAAGTCATCTATTTTATCTCCTGCTAGTATTCTCTATCCACTACCTATTCCATGTCAAGTATGGAAAGACATAACTCTTTACTTCATTAATTTCTTAGCTTTATCTTTTGAAAAATCTTCAATTATAGTGATAGTGAACCGATAGAGTAAAGTAGCTTATTTCATGGCTTTAGCTCACTTATATACTGATAAGATGGTGGTTAAACAATTTGTCCAGAGGCTGTCAAATTACATGGAATTCCATTAACCATTAATAGTGATCGTGATTCAATTTTTATTAGTCGATTTTGACAAGAATATTTTACTCTTTTAGGTACTCAACTCAAGATGAGTTTACCTGATTATCCGCATACCGACAGTCGAACTAAAGTCACTAATCGAGATTTGAAACAAAATCTTCGTTGTTTTGCATCCATTAGTCGTGCAGATGTGTTACTTTCTTTACATGGAAAAATTTTGGTACAACACTTCATTCCATGTATCAATTATAATGGCTCTATTTCAATTCTTATATGGTTGACTTTCTCCACTTATACCTTATTAACATAAAGAAAATTCATGTGTGTTAGGATGCCTTGAATCATAAGGAATCCTTAACTACTTGATTCACTAGGAATCCTTTTTGGAAGGAATTTCTATTTTGATTTTTGGATCTATTTCCTATTTGTTAGTTTTCCTAATTTGAGGAGATTTGTTTTTCCCAATTGTTATGGTTTGTTTTTCCTTATTGGAAAGAAACTATTAGCAAAGTGGGATTTGTGATCACTATAAATAGAGGTGTCTCATAAAGAAGAAAGGATCCAGTTCTAAAGAGAATTACACATTGTGAGTGTGGGAACACATCCGTGAGTTAGGGGTTTTGGTTTGGGTGCTTTGGGTTGTGAGATTTGAGTGTAGCCTTTTGTGGCTATTTTGTGTGATATCTTGTAATCCCTTTGATCATTATAGTGGATTGTTATTAGGGTGAAATAGCAACCAGCCCCCTGTACTTGACAACTTTTCTCACTTATCCCCCTTGACTAGAAACCGTCTCATGGCCCCTTGTACTCACAATTTAGTCTCAGATTGCTCCTTGTACCTGTTAAAATTTTCTCTTTGCGCCTTTCAATTTTACGCGGCACGGGGCGTGTATTAACTCATTTAGTTGGGCGCATGAATGATATTTGTAAGAGATTTTACTATCCACATGGCTGTGACGTGGGATAAACCTTGTCAGCAAAGCTTAAATAAATTTAGATTAATTATTTGAAGAGAAAACTTTGGCATTAGAAACTTTGGCCTGATCGGCGATGGAGATGGATATGGACAACAGATGTCAGCGTTGTAGATGTGGAAGGAAGACCGTTGTTAGGACTTCGTGGAGACAAGCGAATCCTGGAAGAAGATTTTTCACTTGTGCGCAAGTTCTTCACTTTACGCTTAATATAATTTTTTTTTTGTTGTTTTGAGTTAATGGTGTTAATGGTGATATAGATAACCTATTCTTCTGTGATAATGTTATTTTGTTTTAGGTTATAAATGAAAGCAAGTTTGTAAAAGATTAATGTGAAAATTAGTGTTTTGGATTTCAATTTTTCACTTCCTGTTAGGGTTGATTTGGTTGCAATTTCTTTTGCTGGCATGATGAAGTTTTCCCTGATCAAGCGAAGAAAGACATTTGGGGGATGCTGAATAGGTTGAAGCAGATGAAAGAAGAGAAGGCTAATGATAGAAAATGGAAGAAGTTTGTAATCGTTTTAGCTGTTGTGGTCTTAATCTGGTTCTTCTTTATTTAGGCATTACGAGGTTGTGTGTATGTGTTATTTGGTCTTTTGCAGTGTGCTACTGGTTTTGAAGTAGTAGATCTGCAATAGTAGGTTTGTGATGTCCCTAGCCAATTCTATGGTTCTGGGTTTGTGTAATTCCTCTTTTTTTTTGTTTAATTAATGAATAGATTTACATTTGATAAATATGTAAATATTATTTGATGCTTATTGTGTATACAAATACCAAATGTTGGATTTCTGTCACGACCATTCATGAGGTTCTACGAGTTCAGATCAATTTCGTTAATCCCACATGTTCTGCCTGGTCTCAACAAAGTGCTGTTGAGCGTCTAAGTTAGTCAGTCATATGTGATCAGTATATGTAAATATAATGTTCATGTTCATGTTGTATAGTTTACATAAGTGACAAAGCCTTGCCAGCAACAAAAATAAGAAAACAAGTGTAATAAACCTTATATGTATCTGATAGTTTGTGACCAACTTCACAGATTGTGACATCCAGTTTACTATGCTGTTCTTTTAAGTTACTTGAGAGAAAAGATAGTAAATTTGTATAGCAGAAACTGACGCATCTTTTGTCATTGGATATTATTTAATTTGCAATAAATCAATCACGAAGCCAACCAACAATGTTATCGTATGAAAAATACAGATAGAAGGGAACAAAGTTACTTCTGAGAAGCTCTTTACAATTGTCTTCTCCAGCATAAGCAATGTACTACCAGTGTGCGTTTGTCCATAATGCAAGCTTATCTTTTCTTGACGAACACTAGCTACAACACCACAAACCTCATCTGCCTCATCAAATTGCTCTCCAATCAAGGTCATCAACTGCAACAATTATCAACTCTACGGTTTACAAAAAATTCAACAAATCGAATAGTAACAATAACTATCTTCCCATAAATAAATAACTACAAAAGCAACATAGAGAAGTAAAAAAGTATACCGTTTCCAACCACATGGTATCAAGGTTAGCCTATTGCTGGTGACAGAACACTCCCTCCATAAGCACACTTGGGATCCTCCCACTTCGGTTCAACACCAGCTTTAAATAAATGAAAATCACCATTCATAGACAATCTGATCGGCTTAAATATCTTATCATACAAGCTGCAAATCCAACATTCTTAATAAAAACCAAGAGAATACCAAGTAAAGACCTTATCTTTATCAAGATTTTATAAAAATATAATGCACAAAACAAAATTTAAATAAGCCAACCAACAAAGGTAATAAATTTATTGCAAATCTAACATGAATAAGCAATGTACTACACATTAGATAAAGGCATTGGCTTCAATATGTAATAGCAAAATACATAAATATTGATGTTACAAAAACTAGTGACATATAGTGTTCACTTTAACAACCTATTGAAGTCATCATAAAATATTCATAATCCTAAATGACATAATTAATTATCCAAAAGCTTAAAGACCAATAACATCCAGTTAAGTAATTCATCCATATTTTTTTTACAACAAAAAGACTAGCATCAACAAAAACATGATCACAGCAATCATTCATTTGATATTGATGCTAGAGGAGGGCTTTTTACTGTTCTTCATTCATTTGATATTGGTGCTAGATGAGGGCTTTTTGCTGCTCTTCCTTACTTGCTGTTGCAACTGTGATGTGGTAACAATAGCCTTCCCTTTCCATTTCAGTACTTTTGGTTTGAACCCCAAGTTGATTCTAGTTGCTGAAGCATCTACATAATCTCCTTTGTTGATGACCCTTTCTCCAAAAGTCCCAGGCTGTTAACAATGTCAAATCTAGTAATGATGTTAGCAATAACATACACAACCAAATCTTACTTACAAGGACTAATTAAACTGTACAGGAACATTAAACTTACATTAAATATTGTTCTTCCTATTGATATGTTAACATAGGTGCCCAAGCCAAATATTTTAGGTGTTATTTGGCCCTGTCCTCCAAAAGGCCCTCTGCCTCTTAACCTTATTCGCCTACCTCTAGTAGGATTGAAAGTAGTAGCATTGGTTGGATTTATTTGTGAAAGAGAAACATCAACACCAAAAGTGGACTGAGTAGTGTTAATGTTAGCACCTCTAGTTGATTGAGTAGTGTCAGCCTCAATGGAAGTTGTCTGTATTTGGCCAGATCCAGCTCCCTCAGTAGGACCTCCATCTTCCTTCATTTTCTTACTTACTCTCCTCTTACGCTTATTTTTTCCTTTACCCGCTTCTTCATGATATAACCTAGAAGTATCAGCGTGACATGGATTTGAAATAACTATGGTTGAACTTGTGTTATTACTTGTGGAGGCTCTGTGCTCTCATTAGCAATGTTACTTTCACCATACACAATACCACACAGAACCCATAAAATGACCAAATGCAATAAGTTATGTACATGCTATTAGTGAAAATTACCTGTCCTATGCATTTTTTAGCGTTGTGACATTCTGCTCCGCAGTTGCTGCAATGCATCTTTCGACCCTTCCTTGACACCTTTCCATATTTCGGTTTTGCTTCATCTTTATCCTTTGTTTTAGCCCTCTTGGGTCTGCCAGGCATTGGTTTGAATTCTAGAGGATCAATCTGCAAACATGTGGATGTTTTCCACATGTTCATGCTTGTAATAGGCTAGATGAAATGACCATAGGCTCTCTTAAACATCTCTTTGGTATACCACTCTGCTACATAAACTTCAGGATTTTTGTTTAAGTGTTATAGAGCAGCAATAGCATGAGCACAAGGAATACCCTTCAGCTGCCAAATCCGACATGTGCAAGTATGATTTTCGATGTTCACAACATGACAGTACTTGCCATCTAATACCTCACTACCATTATCCCCAACCCATACCAGTGTGCACTTTGTTGCATATTCAGCATTATCCTCTAAGATTTTAAGGGCTATAGGTGATATATTTGACACCCATTTATCAGGAAAAGCCCTCATCTCATCATGCCTGTTCATCAGCTTATGCCTTATCTCTTCAAGCATTGTTATTATTCCCTTGTGTCAAGGACCCAAGATCCAAGCATTGAATGACTCACACATATTATTGTCAATGGAATCACATTTCACTTCTTCTCTAAAAAATGCCTTACACCAAGTTTCTTTGTTGTATCCGAGTAAGTCTTCTATAATCCCATGCCCAAGGCCACTTAACTTGTGAAGTTCATCTTTCAACTGGGTTTCAAAGGAGGACTTAGCACACCACTAGAACTGTCTTTTCCTTTCCAAGCCTCTCCATTTCTTTCTCCAATTAGCCCAAATATGTTGGGCACACATTCGGTGTTCACTCTCTAGCAGAAATCCCCCAACTGATTCAACTAGACCCTGTAAATTCATGAATATTATCACATTAGCTCTATCGAAACTGGCATTAATATATCACATTGGCTACATAACTATATGTACTATCACATTAATATATATATATAATTATTATCACAGTAGCTACATCTCCACTATCACATAATTGATATCACATAATGGGTGTAGTAAATATATATATATATATGAATCAATTAAATAAGAATCTATATAAAAACACATACATTATACAGTATGGAAATTATTACCAAGTGATTAAGAGCCTAAAGCCAAGCATCTAACTATAAATTAGTATATCCATAACAGTTTAAGTCAGACATACATTATCAGTAATCTAATAGAATTCATTTTCATAATAGTTAGACTATCAAAGAGATATTTGAAACTTACCTTCCGCATGTCTGACATTAGGGTGAGCCCTGCACCATGCCCAAGATCTAAGTCAGCAATTAGATGTTGTAGAAACCGTGTCCACGAGTGCTTGGTTTCTCTACCAACCACTGCCCAAACAATGGGGAACATTTGTTGGTTCCCATTTTTTCCAACAGTAGTTTAAAGCTCACCCTTGAATGGACCTATGAGGAAACTTCCATCGACTCCAATCACCTTCCTGCAGCCATTCTTCCAACCTTACTTTAAAGCAACAAAACATACATAAAAATACCCAAATATATTTTTTTCGGGTTTAGACTCCTTATCCAACCTGATCCAACAACTAGAACCAGGATTGGTTTCCTTTATTTGCTCAGCATAATCAGCAAGTCGAGTAAACTCTTCTTTCCAATCTCCCATAGCTTCTTTCAGAATATTTGCCCTTGCTCTACCACACATAGACTTGTGCACATACTACCCAAATTTTTCTCTTACCAAATCCTTTAGCTTTCAAAGCCTGGTTTCCTGTTGAGAAATAATTCGGTCTCTGAACTTCATCTCTAAGAAAGCTATAGTACATAACTTGTTCCAGTTTTTCTTGGAGCATTTATGATTAGGGTTATAATTTTTTACTATGAAATCTCCAGAATTACCATCAATGCTAGCAAAAAGAACCCATGGACACTTTGGATGCTTACACTTCACAAGAATCCTTTTTGCCTCATTTGGACGAATCTTCAATTGAACGCCCCTAGCTATTGCATAATCAGCTACTGCTTCTCTGAATTGTTGTGCATTTTCAAAGATCATATCCAGCTAAAAAAGAGGGATGTTAGTTTTTGGGTCATACCTCACTTTTTTACTTTTTCTCCTCTTTCGCAGATCAACTCCTTCAACAGCATCTGGGTGTTTATCTTCCCTACTGTGTCTGTTGAATCTATATAATCTTCATCACCAGCAAGAAGACCATTACATCTTTCAGATTTGTCAATACCAGCATCTTCAAACCCCAAATCGGGACCAGCTTCGCCACCAAGAGTGACTTTTGGAACTAGTTTAGCTGCAACTCTCTGTTTTCTCTCCTTTCATTCCTGGCGTGCTACTTCTCTGATTTTCCTTAGCTCTTCCTCCACATCGCTTCCCTCATCATCTGGTCTAGTAGCATCAGAGTCATTATCTTCTCCAGACTCAATAGATGATGAATAATCCGAGTAATCTCCCTCCTCAAATTCACTATTATCCTGAACCTCCACACCTTCTTTTTCAATATTCACCACTATGTCTCTTACTTCTCTCTCTCGCCCTTCAAGATCAACATAATTTGTCTCAATGTCTTTAAGTATTTGTTCTGACTGAAGTCTATTTTGGAATTCCAAATTTACCCCTTGCAGGCCACCACCATCATTACAGCAAGCATCTCGCCAGACGTAATTGCCACCTATATTGTCCACTTTTTCCACATGCTCAACATAGACATCTAACCTACTTCCATCTGTAAATCCCTTACAGAATTCCAACAACATATTATCATCTGATACATTAATATAACCCTTCCCTCCTAGGTCTAAAACAACAAAGTTGAATCTCATTCCAGCCTAAATCACATATGTACCCCCTGATTTCAAACTTAGATAGCTTATCAATATATACCAAGAACTCTGATACTTTCCCACCATATAAATCTCCAAAACCATTCAATGATCCCCCATGATGCACTCGTAATAAAATTCTATCAGTAACCATGACTGCCAAAAGTAATAAGAATAATATCAGTGAATATAGAATATGAATAAAAATCAATAGAAAAAATCAATACCCTCATTATTTCAACATTATTATGAAACTACCCAACTTTTCTTTAAATAACACAATAACCATTCATTTACTTGTCTTCCGATTTCTCACAACCTCGTGAAGCCTCGTGAAGCTTACTTGCGATTCCAGAATCCAAAATCCAGCCTATTAACCTGGATAGATGAATAATTTGATTCAATTTTAGTTCTAAAATATATTCTTTTCAAAGGTTGACAAATTAAATATGCTCGAAGAAGAAATAGAGACAAATTAAGGGGAAAAATTACCTTCAATAAGTCAAGTCAATAATTCCATCAAGCAAGAAAACCAAATGAGAGAATCCCAAGTCGCAAAACCCTAAAAAATCGCAAATTCATTCGTAAAGTTGATGCAAGGCAAACCCATTCTAAAAATATTGTCATCTTGCGACAATGAAATTGAATATCAAAACCGTAACTGCCAAACTTACCAAATTGAACTGATATGTCAACAATCTCCAATAGCAACCTTTGTCTTTCTCAGATCGCAACTCTCTCTCTCTTTCTCTCTTGTTTAATCTTTAATTTAGAATTATGGCAGCGTGGCATGTCCCTTTCTACTTATACTATGTCATAAATTACTTGGCATCCACGTGTTTTAAAAATTAACTATACATCAAATGCGTTTGATGGACGCTCCAATAAAAGGGGCGATCTGAAACTAAACCATGAGTACAAGGGCCATGTGAGACGGTTTTTAGTATAGGGAGCTAAGTGAGAAAAATTGCCAAGTACGAGGGGCCGGTTGCTATTACACCCTTGTTATTATCTTTCTTCGTGGAGTAGCATATTACCGAACCACGTTAAATCTCTCGTGTCTCTTTCTACTTTCCATACTTTGTTGTTCTGTTTCTACTCTAGTTGGTGCTATTCTGTCTCCTCTATCCCTAACAATGTGTTTAGAAAGCAGATCGCTACTGGACGTATCAGGATATTGTACATCGTGGGCTCGACACCATTTTAGTTGCTACCCATAACAGGATGAAGCAATTATCGAATGTTAAACGTTGAGATGTGAAACTAAATATGACTGATAAAGGAACCCAAATACATTGTATAGAAATAGTAACAATGGTGATTTTACTTGGTCAAAACTTGTTCTTCTAAAAATTAGGAGCTATGGTATTCATTTTTTCTTTTTGATTTATGTGTTCTAACCTGCTTATCAGTAATTTTATTCCATTTGTCCATTTAACTCATTAAAAGCATGTTATTTCTTTCTTTCTTTTTCTTTTCTTTTCTTCTTTTTTTTTAATCTCTATTGAATATAAGTAGGGGTGGGCATGGTCCGGTTTTGAGCAAAACCGGATCGAAACCGAATTACTCGGGTTTTGGGTATTTAGGATCGAACCGAATCAAATAGATTAGTGAAACTGACCAGTTTGGTTTTAGTCGGTTCAATGCGAATAGGTCCGGTTTTATTCGGTTTGGGCTTTCTTGTTGAGCCTAATATTTTGTAATTTATTTTTAAGTAAGTGATATTCCATTTAATTCAAAATAAATTTATAATACATGTGTGAAATCAAATATCATTTAAAATCTAATTTATTTCTGAATAATAAAGTAATAGCTAGGTTTGAAACGAGGTATCCAACATTCAAACAAAACAACCTATGTGATAAAAAAACATACCAAGTGTACAATACACATTACATAATTTGAATGAATAAGAAATATAACTTTTAAATATAGTAATAATAGTATATATAGATGCATGAAAAGTACATCAAATGATTTTCGTATAAAATTGGAACAAAACAAAAGTTGAAAAAATAAGAAAATAACGTAAAGAAAATATTATGTATTTTTGAAACACATTGAATTTAGTGCAGATCTGTTTGATTTTTAGAAATTAAAACCGAATCAAAACCAAATGGCTCGGTTTTTATTTTATTAAAATCAGATCTACCTAAATAAAACTAAAAATCTATTAATTTAGTTCGGTTCGATTCGGAGGGATCGGTCAAAAACCCACCGTGCCCACCTAAATACAAGTAGCTTTTGACGGGGACCTATCACAGCATTGAACAATTTATATGAAATGATTGTAGATAATTATACTATTTCCAATTGAACTGACATCATATTGTTCCCCTCCTAATCACTTGAACATTTTAGATCCATACGGTTATAAGTCAATCCACTCAGTAACTCAATTATATGAATTGAAATTACACCAAACTGGACAGTAAGTAAGTTCTAGAAGAAACCAACCAACCTAGCTCATTTGATTTAAAACCTCTTCCTTGATGTGACACTTGCCCATTAACCCGACAAATCCGGAACTAACTGATCTTACTGTCCAAATCCACCATACGCCACTCATTCAAAACATCAAAGTGACTAGTAACACATTTAAACACCAAACACACTTTGAAAACCAACCAAGTCCATAATGTTCACAGTAACCAAATCATCAAGATCTGAACCAAATAACACGCATACAATAAACAGACAACATACATATAATTAAGGCTTGTTAGAAGTATTGGAGTCTCTGGGAGAAGTAGATTCAATACTCTTGGTCCTCTGAAGACTAGGAGTTCTATGAAGCCTGCATCGAAACGAACCAGCATGAGTAGTCGGCGAACACAGACAGTTCATGTTCTTTGAACCCCCACTTGGCTGCCTTGTAAGCCCCCCTGATGTCGGGGACACAACACCCTCTGAACTCTCATGTTGATGATCCACTTTCTCCATCAAGAAGAAGCTATAGCTTTGAAGGAGAGACAGAGAGAGATGGTTTTTAAGCTTCACAATCAACGCTATTATCTTTTGTTTGTCACGAGAGTGATATGATGATAAACCAATCCATTAACGTCCCACTACCACCTATATTTATAACTTTATTATAATTTTCATTCATCCGATCCAACCACTCTTTAAATTTAAATAACCCGACCCGGGTCCCATTTAATAATATTGTATTGATTTTATGTGATCTATCTAGTTTGTTTATTCCTTCCTTTGTGTGCATGCACTTGATGATCTAAAATTATGTGGCTAGAGTCACATATGTTAGTGGTTGTACAGCAAGTGGCCACACAAAACAAGCTATAACACGTCGGATTTCAAGTGCAACTCTACTGTTCTTGTCAGCCTCAGATGTATGTATGTATGTATGTGTGGAGAACACTCTGACAATCATACAATCCAAATCTAGTGATGATAAATTCCAAAATAACCTTATTGTCGTGAAGAATATATACCATTCATATTAGGAAACTATAAATTACACCCAGAAAAAAAAAATCAGAGTACACATCTGAATGGTGTTTTCAGAGATTTAGATCTAGACACGTGCACGTATCATATGGAAACAACTACTTCAGAAAAGAATCAATTCAATCTATTACTATTATTTTTCATCATTATTTAAAGTAGTAAATCTTTTCGATAATGTAATAATAATCACAGTTCTTATTAGGTATGGAAATCATAATTACTTTTGGTTGAGATAAATGAATAGTATAATAATTACGAAAATGAAAAAAGAGTTGTCTACTGAGTGAGTTGAGGGTAGGGGTGAGCAAAATACCCGAATCCGAAAACTTGGACCGGACAGACCATGATCCGATCTCAATCCGACCGATCCGGTAAAAAGTCAGGTTCGATCCGGTCCGCTAAATGTAAAGATTTAGGATTTCGGATTTTTCGAGTCACTATTTCTAACCAAATAATAAAGGAAATCCGAAATCCCGACCGACCCGACCTTGATCCGTTTGGACCAACCTTGACCCGAAAAATAATCGGATTTGGTTCGATAAAAAAATTCAAAATTTCAAGTTCGGATTCTTTTGGGTCAATCCGGGTTTGACCCGAAGCCGACCTATACACAACCCTAGTTGAGGGTATATCCACTGTCTTTATTATTATTTTTTTTTTAAATTGAATGTGTATATCTATTATCTGGATTAAAAGAGCCTACCTTTAATTTTCCTGACTTTTGCTTTTGTAATTAAATAGTAAATTAAAATTTTCTAGTTGATTGATTACTTAAATAATGAATAATGAGGAGTTTAAAAAATTGACGTGCCCGTTTTCAAATCTTAAGTATAGGTTAGTTGCAAATTATATTCTTATATATAGGTACTTTAATTTTACGAGATTTTATATAAATATTCCAACTTAAAAATTAGATTTTATATAGGTACTCCAACTTTACGATGTTTCATATAGGTACTACTTACAGATTGTATCATATCAACTGAAGGATTTTAATGATTTGTAATTTGCATGTTTGAGTATTTATATAAAATCCTGCAAAATTGAAGTATTTAAGTGAAAATTTTGTACAAGTACAGGTTCGCACAATTATATTATCCCTAAGTTATAACAATAGATTAATTATACCAAAGCGGCTAAATAATAATATTATTTTTTTAATTAATTTATTTTTATGTACATTTAATCATATTTATATATTGGAAGAATTTTACCGTGTATAACAACCAAATTTTCGGTGGAAATGTTACAACTAATGTGGTGTTTAGTTTTGATATGTGAAGTGGATTAATATATTAAAATGTCCATCAATCACTACATCAAAATTTTTCATATAACTATTTAATTAAATAGAGACTTTATGCTTGTAATAAATCTATTATGCTTATTTATTATTATTATTATTATAAATAGTATTGGTAATTTATATAATTGGTAAATTTTATTATAATATTTTAAAAGATAAATATAATTATTTAAATTCCATTATTAATTTATTTTAAATAATAAATTTAAATTTTATTATTATATTTAATTTTATAATATTAATTATATTAAAATATTTAAAATATATTTAAAATTCTGAAATTTTGTTAAACACAATTTTATATAGCTTATCGGTCCATATAAACTTTTAAAAATATCAAGTCAGGTTCACATTTTTAAACTTGTATCAGGTTAAAACCTGTAATTAAAAATATAAACTGGCCCTGTATAACTAAAAAAATCTCTGAACTTACGTGATATATTTTCACCTTATTTTTAATATGAATACGTTAGTTCATTATTGACACTTTAGTTCTCACATAATTATAAAAAATAAATAAATAACTATAAAATCGATTTTGACTAGATTGAAAGTGAGTGATGGAGGGATATGATTTGTAATTTAAATTGTCTCCTGAGAAATCTAGTAGTTTAGACGTGTAGTGGTTCCAACACATTAGCGGGATGCGTGATGGAATCGGATTGTCTCGTCGGAAGATGAAGGATTGATTTTTAAAGCAAAGGGATCATCCAGAAGTAACAGAGATACTTCCGAATGGATCTTGGGACACTGGTGTGATGTTTGCCGTAGACATTCCGATGCTTAAGTCAATTTTGAGTTAAAATAATAAAGTAAAGTAAATGGAGAAAAAAGGCGAGGACTTTCGGGTAAATATTGTTCCTATCAGAAGGAATTGATCTGGAATGACACAAACACTGAGGGGAGCTCAGGGCTCGATTGATTCAGTCCAATGTGATGATAGGAGTCGTTGTTTGGGCATCGGAGAGTGAGGAAAGTGCACTGTGAGTAGCGATTTGAGCAGAATTTCGGTAAGTGAGAATTGAGGTCCCAATGAGAGGTTTGAACTCCTATTTATAGGAGCCTGGAGGGTTGTTAGAGATGATCTTACCAAAATCCTAACGGAAGGATCTCCGTAAAATTCGGAATTCGCGCAACTGTGACTCCATCACGAATTCGCGCAACTGTGACTCCATCATGATTCCATCATGAATTCGCGCAAAGAAGGAGACTTGGATCCATGGGCCTTTCGGATCGAATGGACTTGGACCTCTATAAAGCACTGGAGTTGGACATGAACCTTAGCCTATTTGGAGTTTTGGGCTTGAGCCATAGTTCTGAACCGGACATGGAGGATTTGGGCCTCTGGAAGATGTATGATTTTCTATTTCCAATTTGATAGTATAATTGTTCACCACCCATGCCCTATCATACACTAATCAATCATCTATGTAAAAGTTACATTGATGAACAAAAACAAAAATCGATTGTGTACTGGCTTGCTATTGAGATCATAATCGGTCACAACACGTTGGGTCATGTACCAGGCCCAAAACAGTGAAGCCCAAACCTTTCTCCATAAATAGAAACAAAAACAACAGAGTAATCTAGCCATTAACCACTAATTTGTCGTTATCGTTGAACTCCTGATTTGCCAAACCTATACATATAACTGTATTTAGTAGCGTGGACTTACAATACAACCAAGTATTATATGATTCTTGAAGTACTTGTTATTAAATGAAGAAAAAATTATTTTGTAATTAAGCTTAAAATTTAATTAAACTTCAACGGTCTATAATGAATGGTTATCCACCCCTCTAGTGCTGGTATATAATGGTCCCTGTCTTTATTAATTATCTCATTATAATTGATAATTTATTATATAGTGGAGATGAGGTTGGTCCAAAGATTATTTTCCCTCTCTTATCTATTTTCCTTCTTATGTGTTCACACTATTGTTGTTTAACATTTACTAATTTTTTTTCCAATGAATTATTTCTCACTTAATTGTATATGTACTTGGGAATCTTATTATTTATTGTTCCAATTTTTGCAATGTAATAAGAACAATGAACACGGCATTTGTAAACTAAGACGGCACATTTTCATGGTCCAGTTCCGAAATTCAGTGCTTCAAAGTAGCATGGTCTGACAACACATTGAACTCAAGTTGATAAACATCATTTTCATGTTCTCAAAAACAAAACCAGATAGAGAAACAAGAGGTGAAGAAGATAATAGAAGGCAAAAGCATAAATGACTCACTAAGCTACTTTTTATGTAAAGGAAGACATATGAATCTAAAAACCAACAAAAGACATAAGAAACCAAAAAGCCGGCTCAAACCACAGCTTTTAAGCTCCCAAGGTCAACGCTTAAACAACATGCACTTCATTCTTCTCCTAGCCTTTCCATTTTATTTTTGTTTATTCACTAAAAGATGTGCACGTAAGCCATAAAAGTTGATTCATTAGTAGCAAAACATGAAGATGGTGAGATCTCCATGAAAATACATACATACGATATCGAACATTGAAAAGAAAACCCTAGAAAACAGAAAGTCAAACAGCTTATTATAATTAAGAAAACTAAAGGAAATCTCAATCTCAATCTCAATCTCAATCAGAATCAGAATCTGAACATCATCAAGCATTTTGAACCCTAGCAGCGAAAGCATTCATCAACTCCTGGTACTGAAATATGTCCTCCACTTGCACTTCATTCCTGTAAACCATGCTCTGTAAACCCGCCACGTCACTCAGACTCCCGTACCCTTGCACCTCACCAAATCCATTGAAATCGAAATTCTCATTTTTCACTCTCGCCACGTCAGCAGCTGGATTAATCGGGGCAGATTCATTTCTAGTTTCAGTATTCATTGAAGGTTGTTGTTTTGGGAAGAAACCTTGGATAATCTCTTGAAGAAGCCCCGAATCAGACGGCTCTTGTGGAAAGAATTCGCTTCCAGTCACTACATCCATTTCATTGTTTTCAACGGTGTCAGATATGTTATTAAGCTTTGATTGAGTAGACGGAGTCATGTTCAGACAACCAGAGAAATCTTGTTGGTTGAAGTAAGGAACTACTTCTTGTGGTTGTTGGTTATGGTGTTGGAGTTGTTGAGGAGAAGAGGAGTTCAAAAAGTCACGCAAAAGAAGCATGTTAAGAGAAGAATTGTTCCGGTGATTCGCAACCATACCGTTAGAGAACTGTGGATCACCGACAAGAGCAGGATCAGCCCAATGAGAGGAAGACACGTGGTTGAACTGACGGTTGAGATTCGTATGCTTAGATGGGAAATGAAACGGATGGAGAAACTGATCAGAGTGAGGCTCCGGTGGATAAACAAAATTAGTTCTAGCTTTGAGTCCACGCATAGCTCGAGCGGCGCAGTCATAAGCGCAAGCGGCTTCCTCAGCCGTGTCAAATGTTCCAAGCCAACGCCTCTCCTTCGACTGAGGGTCACGTATCTCAGCCGCGTAACGACCCCACGGTCTCCTTCGAACCCCACGGTACCTCATGGTCCCGCCACTACCCGATCCACTCTCTTTCAACGATCTCTTATTGCTCGGCGCCGAAGAACTCGGTTGCTGGGCCTTCTGTGACCCGGTTGCCATTGTCGGTTCCGACCCGTTAAGTCTCCTCAGCGCTTCCTCCATTTTCTACTAGGGTTTATGTCTTTAAGCACTGTAAATACACTTGTCTTGTGTACCTATTTATATTAGGTGGACACACTCACCTGTCACAGATTTTGAATTAAAAAATATTAATTTATTATTTGATCACGAACTGGGCCAACCGTCAACAGATCTGAGGGCTGTGATCATTCGAGTTTCGATTTCAATACCTCCATTATTATAATCATTAAAGAAATAATTATAGAAAAAAAAAAAAAAAACACTTTAAAGTAGGCAACAGAAGTACTGGTACTACATAAATTGTCTTGTATGTATATATGCATTGTGGAATGTGCATGAATGCATGGAACCGAACTTTACATGTATATCAACATTATTACTATTTATTAATCTTGTCCTTGTTTTTCTTCTTTTCTCGAGGTACCTATTTTATGTGACTCTAATTTTATTTACGGACCACCCTTTTATTTTCCTTAATGTTTTTTTACACGGCACTGTTATTATTCCACAGTAAAAGTGTATGTGTGAGACAGCTAATAGAGATGTGTTTAATGGAGTTGGCAATTTCCGAGAGGCAAAAATTAGAGTCTGTCTTCTTCTTCTTCTTCATCTAAACAAATTTTTCCATATATGGGTCTGTATCTACACGTCTCCATCTAACATGTAATAAATAACTCAGAATTTTCTGGGCAAAAACAATTTTAAATTTTTTAAATTTATGTATGGGAAGTTGAACATGAACAGCACTCTCTCTATCTCTATCTCTGATTACAACAATTTAGAATGATTACACTGGCGGCGCTCAGAACTTGTTCCTCCAACTTTGGTTAGTGGTTTAATTATCGGTGGTGTTTGTTTTGCATGTTCTGATTTCTGATAATATTTTCTAGGGTTGTTGTTTTAGATATATTAAAAATTAGGGTTTGAAAACCAAGGATTATTACCACATGGAGTTGTCTCGTGTAGGGGTTAATAGGGTCATTAATACAAAGGTTGGTAGATGGAGACTAAAGTTGTTTGGTGTTGTACCGTTGAGTCAGAAAAAGCAACCCAGATATGTCTACCAAAACTCATGTATATCACTTCACTTAGTTCTCTACTAACTAATCTCTTTCGATCCCAACTAACTCAATAAACCACCCTTCTTTAACCCCTAATTACATTATAATAACTACTGGTCTGTGACTCAGTAAGATAAAGATGAAAACTTCATATTCTATCTATTTTTATGCAACTTGTAATAAAATTCGACAAATAGAAAGTTGACATATCTCCATAGACTATCTATTCATATGCAATTTGTTATAAAAACATTTAACACACGTTCTGACTCTACTTTCTTTAATTTCAGAATCAGAAACAAGATTTAATGTGACCAATATTGTCTCGGGAACATCTCAATGTTCATGTTCATGGTTTCTTGAAACTCAAAATTACTGTTTATATACACATTTGATTTCATGATCATCATTATCCGGTGATTTTCTACTGAATCATGATTCTAAAGATTGCAAGGTGATTTGGAATTGTGGGTCACTTCCAGGGCAAGTCATGAAAAACCAGCAGTTACAGTCAAACAATATGTCTATGAAAGATACTTATAGATGACGGTGGAGGAAATTTCAGGCACCAAACCAGGAAAGATTTTAACGACAAGAAGAGATTTTGTCAGATTCAATATAATCAGCTTTTTCCTGTGGATATGAGAACCCTAGTCACACAAACAAGAGAAATGTTAAATTTTCATAATTTAATCCATTTTTAGGTTAATAAACATGTGTTTAAGTTGAAAGAATCATGTTCTATTATAATTTAGAATGTCTTGTGAATTGGGATCCCTATCACATCAAGCCCATCCCATCCCATCCCACCCCGACCTTTGATTTTGCATGTATCAGACACTCTCTTGCTTACTCACCACCATTTTTAGTTTTAAGTTTATATCAATAATAAAAATATTATTATTACTACTATAAGTTTGGTATCTCCATTTAGGTCATGATGTGAATAATTTTATTTACCACATTATTAGGTGGAAGTGGTTAAGAAGATATAGAGGTAGTAATGACTATAGTAATGTTCGATATAATTAATCTCTTATGCATATGTGTATTAAATAGACACGTACCCTTGTCACTAGAAAAATTAAAACATGTTATAGTTTAGCTGTACACTCGTCACTCATACGGCAAAATTAAAAAGTCTACTACTCTCTATCAATAAATACAACTTTTTTCCCTTAGATATATGATACATACAAGCTTTAAAAATCAATATAAATAAAAAAAAATAGTAGTAACGGTAGGGTACTATTGGTATCAGATATGGACGATAGAAAACAGTGGTGGTGTTGTGATGGTTTTCTTTCATTTGATGGTCTGAGGTCTGTGCATAAAGAGAGAGAAATTGTACGGTGAGCATATCCCGATTCAATTCTCTTTTGGACAGATCTTTAAGATACGCCACGCTGGTCACTTCTATCTACTATTCTTGGGCTGGTGGGTCCAGGTTATAGTGTTTATTAATGTCATTAAATTCTCTTGTTTGTTTCCTCTCATTACTTTATACATGGGTCGGTTTGTTGCTCTGTTTTGTCTTTCTTCATGGATAAGAAATATACATTCTCATTTATTGTTGATTCCCCATTCGGCCCCCTTTATACATCTTACTTCAAATTTGTCCTAATACAAATATAATATAATATATAATTCTTTTGGATAGAATTGTATAATTATAGTATTTTTTATTTTATAAATTTAACTTATTAGATTTTTAATTTATAAAAAAATATATAAAGTAATTATTTTTATACTTTATATTATTTTTAAAATTTATGTATAATATATTTTAGACAAAAGGTTTAAATATTTAAAGAAATTTTTATTTAAATTATTTTTATAAAATTATGAAAATGTTAAAATTTTAAAATATTAATAAATAAAGTACTTTATGGTTATTAATTTAATTATTTCAATATAATTTTTTTAGTGTTATATAATATTAATTTAAAAGGGTGGAATATAAATTTTTAAAATTTTAGAAATGAAAATTTTGATTTCATGGTGTAAATTTTTATACTAAAATAAATCAATTGGATTTTTTCTTTTCTGAAAAAAGAAAGTAAAATTAACAATTGTGTGTATTAGGAACAATAAGGATCCACAAACACCGTAATTGTAAAAAAAATAAAATATTATGTAAAAAAAATTGAATCCAATTTTTTATATTTCTCGTGAATACAAAGACTTAATTGTTTTTATATGATCTTGGTGAATATGGCCAAAAGATAAGAGAAAAGAGTTGACATTCTTTCTCCCTATTAACACACAAAGAATGCACGAGTGGGTACAAACAACTCACGAGGAGGGTGAGAGGGACATGACAAAAACAAAGAAACCCATAGTTAACAATCCAACACTTGAAACCCTAAAACACACTTTGAACAAGAACAATCTCTTTCTACACCTTTTCGAGATCCAAAAATGTCCAGGCAAAACCCCCTATGAACCTATCTATCTCAACATCAAACATAGTCATCAGTATCATGTTCTAAACGCGTGGCTTATCTATCACTTAAATCTCTGACACTTACCATACTACTCTACTATTCTGTCCTATCTCCCATTAAGGTTTTTGTTTTCATTTGCTCTCTATATCAGACCCAGATCCGAATTCTGGTCTCTTTTTGAAACCATAACATAACTTCAAACTTGGTTCTTTTACCAAATCTAGGCACTATTAGCCTCTTAATGCTACTACTCCCGTGAAGGGTCAACTGTTTCCAGATTTTTTTTTTATTCGTTTGATTAAAATAATCATTTAATCACAGATAGTATGGCATTGGCTTAATGAAATGATGACTGCAATGTTTAATAAAATTTGGACTATTTTTATGGAACACCAAAATTCTGACTGTCACATTAAAACTCGCATGTGGAAGGTAAAGAGTAAATTTAAATTCAATTTAAAATTTAAATATATTTAAACTTATTTGTTTAAGTATGTTAATAAAATATTAATTTTATAGTTAATATAATATAATATATATATATATATATTATCATGTATTTATTTATATAGATTCATTTAAATTGTTAAAGTTGTAATTTTTAATAGTAAAATTTTAAATTTAATTTAAAAATTTAAATTTAAAATTAACTTATCAAAATTTTATTTTAATTTAAATTGAAATTAAATTTAAATTGTTTATCAATTTAAATTATGTTTATCAATTTAAATTATGTTTATCAATTTAAATTATATACAAATTTGATCAAAACTATATCGATGATTGTTTAATAATGTTGAAAGTTTAACTTGAGATAAATGGATTAAAGAGAAGACAAGATGTTGTGTTACTAATTCTATCAAGGTGGTTATTAGGTAACTATAATTGAAGTGGGTTGGTGAAAGTATTGAAGTCCTCTAATTGCTATAGAATTATTAGAGGTTAGGAGTACAATGATCCAAAATAATTTTTATATATCCATTTTTTTATAAGTTACATTATCGGCATTCGATTTATTATTTCCTCCGTTTTTTTTAATTACTGCACTTACTATTCAAACACTATTCATGAATCATTTTATTTACATATTGTTTTTTGTTATAAGAAAAAATATAGTCAAGTAATTCTTATTTTATTCGTCTTAACGTCTATATTTCAAATATAAAATTCTCATAATTTTTAATTATATATAATTAAATATATTTACCGATAAAATTAAGCATTGAAAAGCGTGCATAGTAAAGTGTAGCAATAAAAAAAAGAGAGGAAGTATTAGATAAATAAAATATATAGAAGGAGATAAGTTAAGATAAAATTAAAGGTTTTCTATTAGATTATAAAATAAAAGAATACTATTACAATTTAAAGTTTATCACTTTTTTGGTAATATTCTAACTAGCAAATAAGTAAAAAGAAAAGAAAGAAATCAGATGTAAAAGGAAAAGACAAGTTAAAGATAAAAAGACGACAACATGGGAAAATTTAGGTGAGACATAATCTATCCGGTTTTAGAAAATGTGCTCATCACAAACATTCTAACTATTAGATCCATTTTGAATTTGAAGGGCAGATTTTCAACACCTTCATCTAGATATTCACAGTTGGGATTGTAATTTTAAGATTTCAGTTGAGAGAAATTGAATTTGTTTAAGGTCTAGTCAGAATCAGGGATCTTGTTTGTGCAATAAATTTATAAGTGTGTTTCTCCAATTCAAACCATTGGATTGACTTGCAATTTAACGGTAAGATTCGTGATACTTTGATTGAGATATTCACTATTAGGATCGTATTTTTAAGATTTCAGTTGAGAGAAATCTGATATGTTTTAAGGCTAGTCAGAATAAGAGGTCTTTTCTATACAGTTGGTTTGAAATTGGATTCTCTCTTAATTTAGCCATTGGATCATCTTGAGGTTTTAATATATTTAAGAAAACACATTGGTGTTGAATGGTGAAGCTCTAATTTAGATGTCTCTAGAATGTGTTGGGGTGTCAAATCCAATACCACATCGGTAATACAAGAGGATAACAAATTGTATATAGAGTATCCAAAGAACTCCATTAGTATGAGGTCTTTTAGGTGGTGGTACCCAAGAACAAATTCGTGCGGGCTCTACCCTGCCCCAAAGCAGACAATATCATACTAATATCGGAATTAAGTAACGGCTCTGGAGGGTCCAACAAGTGGTATCAGAGCGTGATTTAGAGATGGAGGCCGTGATTAGATCCGTGGTGTACCTTGTGTCAAAATTCTTCCTAATAATATGGTGGTCAGGCAGCGGGTTCTGTTGGGTAGTAACGGCAATATAAGATAATTTGACAAATCAGTAGATTATCTCAATGGGAGACCGGTAACCGATGGGCTAGTGACTTATCTCAAGGGGAGGCTACACGATGTGTGATCCTTGGTTTGAAGGATCGGTGGACTAACTCGAGAGGAGGCGATGTGACCCTTGGTTTGAAGGGGAGGATTGTTGGGGTGTCGAACCCAATACCACATCAGTAATAAGAGAGGATAATAAATTGTATATAAAGTATCCAGAGAACTCCATTAATATGAGGCCTTTTGGGTGGTGGTACCCAAGAACAAATCCGTGCAGGCTAGACCCTGTCCCAAAGCGGACAATATTATACTAATGTTGGAGTTAAGGACCGGCTCCGGAGGGTTCAACAAAATAAACTACTAGAACTAGAATATTTTTGTTCAAAACTAAATTAATCGTGGAATCACGCCGTGACAGATTTGATGGAGCGTAAGTATAAACAGAAGTCTAGGATTAGGTCCACCCATCTAAGTAAGTACTGTCGTACTTACTGAGTCTTTAGAATACGATAAAGTTAAAGTTATTTTTTTTAAATTGTTCAAGCTTTGATTCTAACTTTTAGATAAACCGCTTTTTAGATAATATGCATATTACAATGCTAGACATATATAGACAATGTTGAAGTAGCACAATGATCTACATCTAGAAAATTTTCAAGTGTTATTTTTACTCTAACTATGAGTATTGGTACGTACCTAAAATTGCTCAAAGTGTTATATGCTCATAATAACTAGAATTTTAACACATTGATCAAAAAGTATCCATAAGTTAAGTAATTTATAATATGATCAAACTGTAATTAAAAAGATTTATAACTTTCTTTCGTATTTTAGGTAAATTTATAGCAGAGTGTTGATGCAGTGGATGGTCGAGCGAAGGGACTTTGATAATAATAAGAATTTGTACAATATTTTTGTTTGAGACCTTTATTCGATAGTTTATAGAATAATGAATATAGTTTTAATGATATGTATTTCACACTTTATGTAACACCCCATATTGAGAAAATGTTAAAAGGAATGGATTGCTACCTATATAACAAGTGTGCACATTGTTTTGCGAGAGTCCAGAACTTGAAAACTCCAAAGTTAAGCGTGCTTAGCTTTGAACAATCTTGGGATGGGTGACCTTCTAGAATTTCTTTTCCGAAAAGTATGCGAGTCAGGACAAAGTATATTGAAAAACGTAATGGTGGTCTGTAAGTCTAGTGGTCAGCCTTAAGACCGGTCAAGTAATGACGTGGCGCCCTGCCACCGCGCATCGGGTCATCCGGGGGCGGGGGGCAGACGTTACAAATGGTATTAGACCAACCTTGTGACTACAAGGTGCGCCTGTGGCTAGAAGAGCCTAGGGTAATCGCCTATAGAGACGAGAAATTTAGCCTGCGAGTCATGGGTCGGCCTGTATATTTAACAATCCGTTTAAAATGCGGGCTTTTTGAACCGACCCATTTAACTCATTGGTTAAATGGGTTGTCCCGAGTTTAACAGCAGGCCAGCCCACAACCCGCATATTAGTTCAATATCATATCATATAGTAATTTAACCCTAAAATTAAATAACTCTAAAACACAACCCGGCTTAATGTTTCTTTCTCTCTCTCTCGCTCGATGGCGACACTCACGTCTCGACATTTACACTTAAAATTTGTTATCGTCCACACAACTTCATCCACTATAACTCAATTAATTCCTCACATCATCATCAATATCAGTATTCACCATTATAATCGTGAGTCATCAATTACCTTTAAATTTCATATTTAATTTGTATAGTATATAATGATTTTAGAGTTTTAACTTTTATGTTTCGATCTAATTATTGCTTGATAGAATAATGTTGGTGTGGATTTTGTGGGGATTAGAGTGCTAAGTTGTCAAATGTTCACTATGAGGTCTTTATGTTTCATGTTTTGTTTGTGAAGGTTATTGGTTTGGATTTGGAGGATTTATTGGAAAACAATTTTTTTTTCCATAAATGTAGATAGACAAATAAAGGTTAATAGGACTAATGGATGTTAAGTGAATGCTAGGTTGAGATTTGCATAAGTGATATTAAATGATGAATGCTTTATTTGTCTATTTTTGAATTATTCATTGGTTGGTTGAGTTTTGCGTGGGTGATATTGGACAAATTGATATTAAGTGAATGCTTTATTTGCCCATTTTTCAATGACTTTTTTATTTTTGAAAACCAAACCAAGCATCCACTTAACATTGAAACAACTGATGTAGATGGACAAATAAAAGGGCATTATCATCTGATAAATTTATAGAAATTATCTTCATCGACTTCATGTTCTTCATCGAAGTACAAGTCACATATTGGTGTTTATATTCTATTTGTTTTTTATTTTATTTCATTTAGTTTAAAAATTAATTTGCAATATTAAATTTATATGAATTTGAAACTAAATATTTGCTAAAGTAATAAGAAAAATAAGATTGTAAGAAAAAATTTTAAAAAATAAGGTCAACTGTCGTCTCTAATTTTTGTATGAATAATTATTAGGAGTCTAGTCTCATGGGATTATTGAGTAAAATAATTAAATAGATGATTTTGTCTGTTTGTGTATTAATATTTTGTATGTGAAATTGTGTGCAAGTGGACTAAAAGTGGTGTGTTATCATTCACTTTCGAAACAGAATAATAATTCGCTTAAAATACTATGTCTGAAAGTGTATGTATTCACATTTTTCCTTTATGGATGTGGATTGTGGTTGTCTAGAAAATTTTAATTGGTTTGTTTCTAATATATCTGTTTACTCGTATATTTAATCCAAAAATTCAATTGATATCTTATATGTCTTTTTCAATTAATTGTAAAGCATAATAGAAAATTTGAATTGGTTTGTTTCTAATATATTTATTTACAGGTTTATTTTTGCAGGTTGAATTATTGAAATGGAAACTATACATATGGAGGATGGTCATAATAATCAAGCATCAAGCATAAGATGAAAGTCAAACCAAAGATTTCGTTCCTATTGATACTAGTAACATAACACCATCCAATGAGGATAGCACAGATACCACCACTAATGAGAAAAAAAGAGGTAGAGACCGAACATAAAAGTTTTTGGACCATTTTAAAATGATTGGTAAAGGACCGGATCAGAAAAAAAGGGCTGCATGTCAAGCTTGTGGGCAAAATTTCATTTGTGGTGGAAGAAAATATGGTACTTCAACATTGAAGCGTCATTTCGAATCTTGTTGTGCTATTCCAAGAGCTCCTAAATCAGATGTTAGTGGTATCCTTATTAACTGTGCAGGTAAATTAAGAGTAAAAAATCGATCAAAAAACTGTTAGAGATATGATTGTTATGTTTTTTATTTAGCATGATATTCCATTCTCATTTGTTGAATATAGGAGAGTTAGAGAATCATTTTAATACTTGAACCCTGATTTTAAGAGTATTTCAAGACCAACAACTACTTCTGATATTATGTACCTAAGTTAAAAGGAGAAGTTAAAAAGAGCTCTGGAAATATTCCGAATAGGATTTGTTTAACTTTTGATATATGGACTTCTTGTTGGAATTGATACTGGTGTTGACTTGCATTTGGATGTTGCTATAAGATAGAATTCTACATATATGATGCTTTTAGTCAAATGTCGATAGATGACAAATATTACAGATCTTGTCCCTCTGATGAAGATAGGATAAGGGATAAATATATATGAGTTTCTTCGCCCATTCCATTCGATTACCAAGTTGATTTTTGTGTCTTCATATCCCACTTCTAGTTTGTATTTTAGTAATTTTTGGAAAATTGAATGTTTGTTGATTAGTAGTACGTCTAGTGATGATGGCTACTAGGATGAAATTGAAGTTTGATAAATATTGGAGTGAATATAGTGTCGTGCTTGCTCTTGGTGCCATACTTGATCCGAGAATGAAGATTCAATCAGTGGAACACCTTTATAAGAAGATTGATCCGATAGGTTACAAGACAAAGATGGAAGTTGTAAAGGAGAAGATGTATATTCTTTTTAATGAATACACAAAGAGTAGGTCTTCTAGTTTTATGGGGCCAAGTAACTTTCAACCTTCAATCCAACAAAGTCAAGACTTGTCATATATGGTGAAAGGAAAAGAAAAGGCAAAAACTTAGTTTGTTGATGTAAGTGTTTTTTTTTTATTAATTTAATTTTTTTATTTATTTTCATTTAATTTTATATATGCGTTCATTTCATATCCACTTTTCTTGGTGAATGGGCTTTTCTTGGTGAATGGGATCTAAATGAGGTTGATATGCTTGAATGCTCAAATAAAGAAAAATCTCAATTGGATGTCTATTTAATTAAGCAAAAACTTGATCTTTAACATTATAGGGATTTAGGCATTTTGAATTGGTGGAAAAATCATTACCATCGATATTCTAATCTTGCTTTGATGGCATGTGATATGCTAAGCATCCCTATCACTACGGTGGCATCGGAGTCGGCTTTTAAAATTGGTGTACGTGTTCTTAATAAGTATAGGAGTTTATTTCTTCCGAGTAATGTCGAAAATTTAATTTGCACAAGGAATTGGTTGCTTAGATTTGAATGTGATGGTAAGAATTTTAATCATATATATAATGCAATTTTTTTATTGATTAATGATATTAGATATTTAATTTTTTTTATTGATTATATTTGGTAGAAAATGGAGATGGTGTAAATCTTGAGATGACTTTGTCAATTGAAGACTCAAATATATTGATTCAATAAGATAGTAACAATTTTACTAGTAATGTGTATAAATTTAGTTGTATAAGTAAATTATAATGCTAAGTAAAATTGAATACTGTACTAGTTTTGACTGTAGGTACGTAAGTGGAAGAGTGATGGGAAGATGGAAATAGAACTTGGACGAGCTATGGAGGATCTAGAAGAGTGGATTTTTTATATTCACAAGGAAGAGCATTTCTTAAATGCTTCTGTTAAACGTCATTTGCTTTTTACAATTTGTAGCTTTTGGTAAATACTTATTTGTTTCAATTGAGTATTTTGTACTATGCTGAATTTGGATGAAGTTCATATTTATAATTTTTATACTGTTGGATAATATATGGTTGTTGCTGGAGATCTTTATTTAGCTAAGTATGTGGATATTAAATTTAATGTTGGTTTCCAAACTGATATTGCTGATAATAATTCATGTACGTGACAGGATATAAAGCAACTTTATGTTAACAATCTTCACGTGATGCGTTATTAATAATGTTAAATTATTGACCAAAATAGATTGGTCTATTTTATTATCTCATTACTTGGTTAGTGGGCTAGCCCGCCCGCCTGACCTGGGTTAGGGTTGAAATTTTTTTTGCCCATATAACATACGGCTGTATAGGTCTGGGTTAGAACTGAATTTTTTTTTGCCCATATAACATGCAGGCTATATAGGCCTGGTCCATTTAAGCCCGCAGCGTGTTGGCCCAGCCCGTCTCGTTTTACAACTCTAATCGCCTTATAGGGGTAAAGATTATAGGGGTAAAGATTATGGGAAGGTTGTGAGAAATCACAACAAGGATGTTGTGTCATAAGGGGGGTGGACTGTAACACCCCATATTGAGATAAGGTTAAAAGGAATTGAATTGCTATCCATATCACCAATGTGCACATTTTTTTTGGGAGCTCAGAACTTGAGATCTCCAAAATTAAGCGTGCTTGACTTGGAATAATCTTCGGATGGGTGACCTTCTGGGATGTTTTTCCGAAAAGCATACGAGTGAGGACAAAGCATGCTGGAAACGTAATGGTGGTTTGTGGGGCTAGTAGTCAGCCTTAAGAATGGTCAAGTAACAATGTGGCGCACGACCAATGCCTTGGATCATCGGGGGGTGAGGGCCGAACGTTACAAATGGTATCAGAGTCACCCTATGACCGCGAGGTGTGCCTATGGATGAAAGAACCCAGGGCAATCGTCTAATGAGGGTAAAAATTCTTGAAAGATTGTGGCACAACGAGGACGCTGTGTCCTAATAGGGGTGGATTGTAACACCCCATATTGTGATAGGGTTAAAAGAAATTGAATTACTACTCATATAACCAATATGCACATTATTTTTCGGGAGTCCAGAACTTGAGAACTTCAAAATTAAGCGTGCTTGGCTTGGAATAATCTTTGGATGGGTGACCTTCCGGGAAGTTTTTTCGGAAAGCATGCCAGTGTGGATAAAGCATGCTGGAAACGTAATGGTGGTCTGTGGGGTCAGTGGTCAGCCTTAAGACAAGTTATGTAATAAGGTGGCGCTAGGGGTGCAAACGAACACGAGCACTCGTGAACGGTTCGTGAACGGCTCGGTCAAAACTCGGTCAAAGCTTGTTCAACTCTTAAATGAACGATCACAAACAAAATTTTATAGCTCGTTTAGTAAACGAGCCGAGCTCAAACAAACCCTTGTTCGACTCGTTTATGTTCATGAACAAACTCATTCATAGCTCGTTTATGTTCGATTAAAACTCGTTTGTGTTCACGAACGAGCTCATTTATAACTCATTTAATATATTTTTTTTAATAAAAATAAATAGACAAATTTTTAATGAATATAAAAAATGTCCAAATTAAAATAGATGCCGAAATTAAAAAAACATATCAAAAATAAAAAAATTAATTAAAATAATTTATCTAACCTAAGGTTTAGATTTCTTATGACTAATAGTTTGTCAAGATAGCCACCAGTCATCTCTATTAACCCTTCTTTCTCTTTCTATTTTTTTGTCATCAAGCCCTCAGGTAATCCCATCCATCTCTACCATTGCCGCCTCTCTCTGTCTACTTTTCCGTCATCAAGCGTAAAGCAATTTAACTCTCTTTAGTCTTGCTCAGAAATTTGCGTCCAATCCAACTTGCTTCTCTACCACTTGGGTGAATTAAATTACTTTTCTATCTTTTTTATTTTTCTTCTTTATTTGTCTTGTATAGATTTCACTTAGATTGTTTGTTTATTGAGTCTAATAATTCGAAATTTCATTGTTTAATATAACTTAGATTATATCGAAATTTCTTGGTTGATGACTTTATATTGGTTCAACTCGAATGAATTATGAATACTCTTTTAAATTGTATTTTGAACTTAGATCTGTGTGATACTATTAGTATTTTTTTATTAATATTTTTAACAAGGAGAAATGAACTCATGGTTTGAATTAATTTTAGTTTAGGTTTAATTTAAATTCAATTTATTTTAATTTTAATTTTACTAAACGAGCTCAAACGAGCTACTAAATAAGCAACTAAATGAGCCTAAATGAGCCTAATCAAGCTACTAAACGAGCTGAGCTCGATTAACTTTAACGAGCTACTAAACGAGCTGAGCTCGATTAACTTAAACGAGCTTAGACGAGCCGAGCTCGAACATAGAAAAAAATTATCGAGCCGGGCTTGAACAAACATTTATAAAGCTCGTCGAGCTCGAGCTCGGATCGAGCTCGATATTTGACAAACGAGCCGAACATGAGCACCTCATATACTCGACTCGGCTCGGCTCGTTTGCAGCCCTAGGTGGCGCCCAATCACCACACCTTGGATCATCCAAGGGTAAGGGCTGGACATTACATTCATGGTGAAAACAGGACGGTAATAGGCCGAAACCCCGGTAAGTAGGGGTGGGTACAGTTTGACTCGGTTTGGTTTTCGGCCGGACTGAACCAAACCAAAAAATTTTCATTATTGGATAAAGAAAATCAAACTAAACCGAGGTTTAAAATCGAACAAAAAAATATGGGTTTAGTTCAATTTAGTCCAAAATCGAAAAAAATCGAAAAAAAACTGAATTAATTTAACTAATTTTTTTAGATCGGATCAAAACCAAACCGAATCGAACCGAAACAATAATCGGTTTTCTATAATTAAAATCGAATCGAATAATTCGGTTTGGTTTCATTCGGTTTCAGTTTTTATGTCCACACCTACCGGTGAGATTTGAAGATCACATGTATGGTAAGTCCGAAGACTAAACGATAGATCCAAAAGGATCGGTTTGATGTCGTCGCATCCTATAAGGCCTGTCACCCTGAATCATATAAGCGGCACTTAAAGCTATAATCACATTTTAATGTGTCAAAGTATACTTCTAGTTTCCCTATGACATGCCAATACATTCACCTAAATTAAGCTAAGGACAAGGGCATTCCTTTTTAAGTGACCAAACAAGGTTTATCATCTTCTTTCCATTATCATCAAACTCATGTAGTACCATTGATAACATTCAACAATGGCACCCAAAAATACCAATCTTTTCTCATAAACCACAAGGAAAAAACATGTATCGTTATCAATGTCATTATATCATTTCTTGCCAAAAAAATCTAAGATGCAAATGAGTTCATATAAAATATTTAAATCTACAAAACTCCATTACTTAGTATCAAAAGCCTCCATGGCCCCAAAACACATATCAACCCACACCAATCAACAAAATACATCATATACACATACTTATTGTCATTTCCAATTAACTTCACTAAGTTTCTACTTGACACTATCAATTTACTACTCAACATATACATTTGTTACCATGTATTTAGCATTATTAACCAATTATAATGTAATCAAACAATCAACAATCATCATACAAGCATGGGCGGAACCAGAAATTTCATCCTGAAGGGGTTAATGCATAAAATTATTCAATATTGAAATCATACAACTAAAATCGAAACTGCACTCTTAACTACTTCATCATAAGTTTATATTGCCACATTTTCAATAAAGCAATAAACTTATAAAAACTACATTCAACATAAGGTGGTCTAAATAGCACCAAAAAAAACTTATTGGATGTCATGAAAATTTGAATAATCACGTGCATCCTTATTATCTAAAGGTTTGGAATGATTGTGAATCTCGCCCATAGTCACCGACAATAATTTCACATTTTTTTAACAATTTACCTATGTGAAAAAATAAGGATAAACAAAATGACGACGACTTGTATTTGACCTATGAATAAGATAAATCCTAAAAATAGAAACATGAAACGAATAAATATGAGAAGCGAGAGTTTCGTATTTATCTCTTTTTTCTTTAATTTTATTTAAAATCAAATTTGATTGACCCAAGAAAATTTTGATGATATCTTTGCCTTTTAATTTATTTTATTAATTTAAAAATGGATCCTAATATATATATATATATATATTTTAATATCAATATATTATTTTTCATTTTCATATATGACACGGATTTTTAATTATATTATTATTTCTTTTATTTATATTTATATATAATATTATATTATATAGTGTTATTAAATTTTAAAAATCATGGAGGAGCTGATATCTCCCTGATTTCCACCCCTGCATACAAGATACATAGCGTAAAATGAAGGTGCTAACCTCTCCTCCTAGGGTGCAAACGAACACGAGCACTCGTGAACGATTCGTGAATGATTCGGTTAAAACTCGGTCAAAGCTTATTCAACATTTAAATGAACGATCACGAGCAAAATTTTATAGCTCGTTTAGTAAACGAGCCGAGCTCAAACAAACCCTTGTTCGGCTCGTTTATGTTCATGAACAAACTCATTCATAGCTCGTTTATGTTCGATTAAAACTCGTTTGTGTTCGCGAACGAGCTCATTTATAACTCGTTTAATATAGTATTTTTTAATATAAATAAATAGACAAATTTTTAATGGATATAAAAAAAGTCCAAATTAAAATAGATGCCGGAATTAAAAAAAATATATATCAAAATAAAAAAATAATTAAAATAATTTATCTAACCTAAGGTTTAGTTTTCTTATGACTAATAGTTTGTCAAGATAGTCACCGCTCATCTCCATTACCCCTTCTTTCTCTCTCTATTTTTTTTGGTCATCAAGCCCTCAAGTAATTCCACCACCCATCTCTGCCACCGCCGCTTCTCTCTGTCTACTTTTTCGTCATCAAGCGTAAAGCAATTTTACTCTCTGCAGTCTTGCTCAGAAATTTGCGTCCAATCCAACTTGCTTCTCTACCACTTGGTGAATTAAATTACTTTTCTATCTTTTTTATTTTTCTTTTTTATTTGTCTTGATATATATTTCACTTGGATTGTTTGTTTATTGAGTCTAATAATTCGAAATTTCATTGTTTAATATAACTTAGATTATATCGAAATTCATGGTTGATGACTTTATTTTGGTTCAACTCGAATGAATTATGAATACTCTTTTAAATTGTATTTTGAACTTAGATTTGTGTGATACTATTAGTATTTTTTTTATTAATATTTTTAACAAGGAGAAATGAACTCATGGTTTGAATTAATTTTAGTTTAGGTTTAATTTAAATTCAATTTATTTTTATTTTAATTTTACTAAACGAGCTTAAACGAGCTACTAAACAAGTAGCTAAATGAGCCTAATCGAGCTACTAAACGAGCTGAGCTCGATTAACTTAAACGAGCTGAGCTCGATTAACTTCAACGAGCTTAGACGAGTCGAGCTCGAACATAGAAAAAAATTATCGAGCAGAGCTTGAACAAACATTTATAAAGCTCGTCGAGCTTGAGCTCGGCTTGAGCTCGATATTTGACAAACGAGCCGAACATGAGCTCCTCATATACTCGACTCGGCTCGGCTCGTTTGCAGCCCTATCTCCTCCAAAGATAACTAGCTAGTCTTCTCAGTTTGGTGTTCTCCAACACCTTAATTGCCTATTAGTACCACCCATAACAACACAAATCAATAATACTCCAAAGATAACTAGTTAGTTTCCTCAGTTTGGTGCTCTACAACACCTTATTGCCTATTGGTACCACCCATAACAACACAAATCAATAATAGACGCGATTTTATCAAAACTCCATTTCTAACTCTTAGGGTTTTGTATCAAAAACACAAATAGAGATCAAAATCAACAAGACCAACTATCCGGAAGTGTTATAGAGCTTCTAAAGACCCTAATCATTCCATGAATACAAATCAAAAGCTTCAAAAATCAAAAGTGCCATTAAAGGGGTTTAAAAGCTTACCAAAAAAAATTAATGAAGATGAGAGTTTCAAATCACCATAAGGATTCTTACATGAGGTTGATGGAGGTTGTGAGGGCTTAAATAAAGAGGGTATTTGGGGGTTGGATCAATTAATGGAAGTTAGGGTTTGAGTGATGAAGAAGAGAGAAAATGTGATTTTAGAGGGAGAGGGGAAGAATGAGAAGTGTTGGTGGAGATAGGGAGTATGTGATGGTATGATGGGCTTCTTTGGGTTTTGGGCTTGGTTCAAAAGTTCGAGTCCATCAACACCCAATTCCACTTACAACCAACAAAACCAACTCGAAACTCCGCCCCACTCCCTGTGTCGTCTAAAAAAATATTTTCCAACTCAAAAATGCGTTTTTACCGCCAAAAATCATGCTTGGATTAAAAAGTTATGCTTATTTTCAATAGAATCCAATTTCATGAAATTAACCTTAATTTTATAAAAAATCATTTTGAAATCATTTTTTAATGATCAAAATTAACTTTACACTTCCGAATTATGTCTCTAGTTATTATTTTACTCTTAGAGCGGATTTTCGATTTATCCCGATATGAAAATTTTAAAAATTAATTTTATAGAAGTCAAATTTTTAAGTAATAAAATGTTCAAAAACTTTTAGGCTCAACTTGTGGACGTTACCAGATAAGACACTACTTTAGTTCTAGAAAGAATATCATTTATCATTGACTTGATTGTATCCATCGAATATTCATATCCTTATCATTCTTATTCTCTTAATCTGATCGAATATTCATATCCTTATCATTCTTATTCCCTTAATCTGATAAGTATTGTTGTTTTCTAGATGAACAAATCTTTGTCAAATTTTATAGCTTTGAGAACCATTCTTAAGTTAAAAATATACCGTATAAATAATCGGAATCTAAAATCCATCATTTAGACGATTTATTCACCGAGTTTTCGTAGATAACATCAATTTCATACTCATGTTTTGACTCAACCTTCAACCCCACATTTTCAACCACATTTACATTTGATCTTTCAAGTTGTTGGGCACTTGTAATTTTATTATTTTATTTTATTTATTTATTTTACTCCACGCACATTGATCTTTATTTATCTCATTTGGTGGACCTTTATCTTAACACACAATTTCAGTGTTTATATATCTTATTCTCTCTCATTTTCTTACTACTAGTACTCTTAGTTCATACTTATGAATAGTCTTATCATTCTTTTGATGCTCAAAATTTACTAAAGCATCAAACACGTCACTAAAGTTAATTTTACTTTTTTGTTAAGGTAGCACAGAAGTCAAATGATCATATATATATATATCATAAAATGAGAATAATTTATCTTCAAAAGAAATATATATATCATAAAATGAGAATAAATTATCTTCAAAAGAAATTTCAATACCAAAATTCAATAAACCATCCAAAATTTATTGAAATTTTCTAGATGCTTAATTATTGACATAGGTGATTATTCTTTAAATTCAACTAATTCTCAATACTCTTAATTATATACTTAACTTCTAATTTATTCAAAAATGTTGTTTACACGATATCATTGATTATTGAATAATTTTGATAACCTTTTTAATTAAACGATATTACAAATTTGTTAATTTAAAAAATCTCAATATTTATAAAATATATAACTGTTTCTTCTTATTAAATATTATGAATATAGAATATAAGAATTTTAACATATTTCTTCCTGAGAGGACTCCTTAGATATCATTTTATAAATTTAAGTGCATAATTATCTTTCACACTATCTCGTTGTCTTTGCTGTCCCAATACAAAAAATCTAATACAAGTGCATTTTAAAACTCTAATAATATTATTCAACTCAAATATTCTCCGTACTCTACAATAATATTTAAATAAAAAAGTGTAATTACACGTTAGTGCACTACTTATAATTTTTAAAATTTTTTTAAAATATATAATTTTAATAAATTTTATTTATTATAAATTATCATTTTATAAATAAATAATGGATCCAAAAGTTATCATGATATAATAAAAAGAATAAAATTTAACTTTTATTAAAAAATTAGAAAAATCGTTAAACTCTTCCTCAATAATAATAAATGTATGATTATAGATTATGGTAAATAAATGATGGAAAAGAAAAAAAAAGTTAAAATGATAGGTAATTAGAGAAATAAATAAATAGTATATATAAGTAACTAATTCTCATCTAGTAATTTAATAGAAAATTTAATTAAATTTAAAAATAATAACTTTTCGGTATTTTTTAATTAAATACATGTTGACTTAAGTTTTAATATATATTTTAAAAATTTTATTATATATAAATTAGTTTTTTTTTAGGTCACAGAACAAATGTTACTTAGATATATATAAAATATAGATAATAGAGAAGGGTTTGAAGAGAGGTGAAAGGAGAGATTTGTTATACTAGTACTAATTTGAAATGTGTAATAAAGAGCTAATGCTAACTCAGAGTTCTCTCTCTGATCACTTTGTCCCCTAAACTAATCCAAGTGAGTAAATCCGAACCCAGCAGAGCTGCATGAAACCTCCGCCAATAAAGTCTGTTTCAATAACATAGCCCAGCTGTTGCAGCTTTTATTAATCCCCCTTCTCTTCCATGCATGCTTAAACCCATCATTACTCTTCTGACATTCGTGTCCCTCTCTTTTTATTTAATTATCACTGCTTCTTCTTCTTCATTCCTCCCATTTTCCTCATATCAAGTACATGTCTAGTCGACATATCTATCAACTTTACTATACTTACAATACACCATTAATAAGTCATGTTACATGTGAGTGGGGCATGAGTATTATTGTCGTGTCCATGTAATAAATAAATAATAAGGCAAATGTACTAGATTTGGTTTGGACCTTTTCTTTATATTATATACTACTCATGACATTACTTTCTTCTAGATTTGGATTTTTAATATTTCTGCCAATCATCTCCCACGTGCTTAGTGTGTACCTGTACTTTGGAATGATCTCTCTTTGGATTAATTTACATTTGTTATTTGTTCTGTTACAAGGATCCAGAGACAGAGAGATCATGTTGCGAAGAAAAACTGAAGTGGAAATTGGATTGGACGTGCCGCCGAAACCAGATTCATGGTGATTAGAGACATGAAAAAACTTGATAATGTCTTATCGTGCGTTCGTTTCATACTACTGGTTTGAATCCACGTTCTATCCCTTAATATACGGGAGTCAAAGATCTTATCTTCTAGTTTTTGGTGAACCTGGATATACTGGATTCTGTTGCAGGAACTTGACTGGATTCGATTTGATAGGCCCCAATTGTCTCTATTGGGCCGAATGATTGAGGCCCATCAATGCCCACGTATACATGGATTTTCTTGTTCCTTTATAGTAATAGAAGTTATTATTTTAACATTATTCCATGACAAGAAAAAGAAGATGGTCTAAACTCTAAATCTCTCCATCCCACAGTTGTTTCACAACTAGAAATAAGTTGACGCCAAGTTTAATTGCTTCCAGTCCAGTATAGCATCACCAACGAACTTCTGTGAGCCGTAGAGTGAAGCTGTGTCCAAGTGTCCGAAACAGTTCCCAAGCCCATCACCGGCATCTTGCGCTGGTCGACGGACGAGGTCAAAGTCAAGGTCGGGACGTGCACGGCCATCACTTTCCGATAAAGGAATTGTTCCTTGTTGATCATAATAATGTATAGCTGACTCCTATCATTAATTTAAACGTCCGAAGGACAACTATATTTAATTGCTTTTAAATCTTATACCAAACCAATAAAAATGTTGTAAATCTGCAAATCCGCGTGGATATAATTAAATAGGTTCGCCGTGAATTTAAAATTAAATTGTAGGTGTGGATGACGAGAATTATCCGGATTTGTACTGAGAAAAAATAAAAAGAAAATATGTATTGACAAATCTTTTACACATATCATATTTATATTTATATACATGATAAATCTAATAAATAAGGAAAAGAGAAAGTAAATAATTCGAGAAAGTAAATAATTCTTGACCTAATTTCTTGCACTAAGACTCATTTATCATGCAATCTCTTTAATTCTAACACTCCCCCTCAAGCCGGAACATATAGATCATATACACCAAACTTGTTACAAATATGATTTATCCGTGGACCTCTTAAAGATTTGGTGAAAACGTCAGCTAGTTGATCGTTTGATTTGACAAAACTAGTGATAATATCTCCCGATATAATCTTCTCCCGGATAAAGTAACAGTCAATCTCAATATGTTTGGTTCTCTCATGAAAACTTGGATTGGAGGCTATGTTCATTGCAGATTCATTATCACAAAAGAGTACCATCTGTGAAACATCTCCTAATCTTAGATCCGTGAGAAACTGTTTCAACCATATTAGTTCACATGTAGCCAAAGCCATAGCACTAGATTCCCTTGCAACAACATTTTGTTTCTTACTTTTCCAAGATACTAGATTTCCTCCGATTAATACAGAATATCCTGAGGTGGATCTTCTGTCTATTGAAGAACCTGCCCAATTTGCACTAGAGTACCCAACAAGTTGAGTATTTCGTTTGTTTTTGTGTAACAAACCTCTTCTTAGAACTCATTTTATGTATTTCAGAATACGAACCACAGAATCCCAATGACCCTTGCAAGGAGAATTCAAAAGCTGACTGACAACACTTACTGTAAAAGAAATGTCCAGACAAGTAACAGTAAGATAGTTCAATTTTCCAACCAATCTTCTGTATCTTCTGTATCTTCCTGGATCTGAAAGTGACTCCCCCTGATTTGGTAGAAGTTTAACATTTGGATCCATGGGTGTATCTAGGGATGACAAAAAAATCCATGAACCCGCGAACCCGTGGATACCCATCCACAAAATCCATGATGGATTCGGGTTTGCGGCTTCATGGATTCGTGGATTTGGATATTATTTTCAATCCTCTTTTTATAATGGATTTGGATTTGGATTTGGATTTGGGTACCCTGACCCGAATCCATGAACCCACCAAATTTCTTATTATTATTTTTTTTAATTATACAAAAAAAAATCATCTTATTATAATTTTTTAAAAATACAACTTCAAATTAATTATTATTATATATTAATATAATTTTTATTATAATTATTAATTTTTAAATTTAATATTTTAAATAAAATATATTTTAATTTCTACTTCAATATTTTTTTTTAATTCAAATAATTAAGATTTTCATGTTAAAAAATAATTTTAAACATAAAATATTCTATTTTTATTTTTTAATATCTTTAAAAAAAATGTTAAAAAATAACTATATAATTTTATGCTAAATTAAAATTATCTATTTTATGCTTCAATAAATTTTATTTGAGCTGTTGACTATGTTGTCCTTCAATATGCAATTTTATTTGAATATAAATCTCGGAAACTATTATAGGTGATTGCTTTTTTCATTTTTTTAATTAATATTCGCGGGTTCGGGTTTATGGGTTCGGGTTCGGGTTTGCGGGTTCAACCCGATTTCAATTTCATTATGGATTGGCGGGTTCGGGTTCGGGTTTGGATTCGGGTTCTATATACGGATTTGGATTCGGGTTCGCGGGTTCGGGTCGGATTTCGACCCATTGCCATCCCTAGGTGTATCAACTGTCTTTGAGGACGTTAAACCTGCTTCCTCAATGATATCTAGAGCATACTTTCTTGGTGAAATGACAATGCCGTCTTTTGATTGTGCCACTTCAATACCTAAGAAATAACGAAGTTGGCCAAGATCTTTCGTTTGAAAGTGATGACAAAGATGTTGCTTGACCTAAATGATGCCTTTCTGAACACTACCTATGATGACAATATCATCTACGTAAACAATCAAGTACATGCAACCCTAATTAGTGTGACGATAAAAGACAGAATGATAAGCTTCACATCGAATTATACCAAACTTTTGAACTACGGCACTAAAACAACTAAACCATGCTCGAGGAGACTGTTTTAGGCCATTTAAAGACTTACGGAGACGACATATACAACCAGAAGACTCCCTCTGAGCAATAAACCCTAGCGGTTGCTCCATGTATACCTCTTCTTCAAGATCTCCGTGAAGGAAAGCATTCTTGATATCAAGTTAGTGGAGAGGCCAATGACTAATATCTCCCATAGAAATCAAAAGTCTGACATAAGTGATTTTGGCTACAGGTGAAAAGGTATATGAGTAATGCAAGTAAAAAATTTATGTGTATCCTTTGGCTACAAGACGAGCTTTGAGTCGATCAATGTGACCATCGGGACCAACCTTGATAGTGTAAATCCACTGATAACCTACTACAGATTTTCCTTTAAGGAGAGCAATTAGCTCCCAAGTACCACTGCTGTCAAGTGCACTCATTTAATCAATCATGGCTTGTTTCCATCCTGGATGTGATAAGGCTTCTCCTATATTTTTAGGGATAGGAACAGAAGACAACGATGAGATACAAGAAAAATGCAAAAGAGACAAGCGATGATAGCTTAAAGTAATATAATTAGGAGAAGGATTACGAGTAGATCGTATACCTTTTCTATTGGAAATGGGTGGCTCAAATGCAGGAGTGTCCAGAGCAGGTACATGCATTGGCACTGGAGATGAATGTTCCATGGTTGTAATAATAGTGTTAGAAGGTGCTATGGGTTCTGCTAAGGGGCGGTTTCGACGATGATAAACCTATAGAGGATGATGCAAAGTAGGTGATGCTGAAGTGTGTTGGTGGTTCAATAGACTCAAAGTGAATAATTGCTTGCTCAGTTTGCTTATTCAGTATCTCTAGATTATGCTTAGGTGGAATCCTAAGTAAAGTTGAACATGTAGTGTTGAGAGATGGAACGCTTGGAGAACTTAAAATCTGATCACGTGTAGCGATGTACTCTGGAGGTAACCCATAAAGAGCAAGTAACATAAAAAATGTGTTACGTTGCTCAATTTCCTTTGCAGGTGTGGCAACAAGAGGTAACTTTTCATTGAAGGCATGTAGAGTGGAATGAATTTTTCCCAAGTAAGCAGACATCGGCCCATCAATTTTTTGAGGAGCTATTGTACTAATGAGATCATTACATACACCATAAAGGCGTTGTGTATCATTAGTATATATAACCTTAGCTTGAGTCCATACAGATTCACAAGTGATATGATGGTGAAATATTGGTTTCAAAGATGTATGGATAGTAGATTAGATGACACTACATACTTGTGCATCAACCTTCTTCCATTTTAATTGTTCTTCGGTAAGCACTGGTTCATCAAGTTTAACAGTTTGAGTGAGATGATCTGTATAACCTTGACCAGCAACCCATAACTCAATATTGGAATACCATGTATCATAATTATTTCCATCTAACTTATCAATATTAATAGTAGATGAAAGATAATTAGTGAAAACAGAAGAGATTGCTTCAAAGACTCCGTGGAAGAATTAGAAACCGCCATGAATACTACCGAAATTGAAACACGGTAGAAATATATATATATATATGTGTATATATCGAAAACAATAGGTTTTACCGATGATATGAATCTCTCTTTGTTGGCTCTGATGCCATGTTACATATAGACATAAAAACAAAGAGAGAATATAATTTTTTGTATATTGATGTATTGACAAGTCCTCTACACATATCATATTTATATACATGAGAAATCTAATAAATAAGGAAAAGAAAATTATTCTAGGAAAGTAAATAATTCTTGGCCTAATTTCTTGCTAATTGACCATTGACCAAGACCCATTAATCATGCAATCTCTTTAATTCTAACAATAATAATAATAATAACAACAACAACGAGTTTTTTTTTTCTTCTTCAATATTTTCTAATTGATTTTATGTGATGGGTAGCTTATATATGACTTAATTGCACTCACATCCCCTGAACTGTAACGCCCAACCCCTAGCCCGACTGGAACTGAACTGAGAGGGGGGAGTCACAACACAACTAACAACTCAATACATTAAAATTAGGGATGACAATGGGTGCGGGTGGTGCGGGTTTGGCCAAATCCACACCCTCGTCCACGAAAAATAATTGCATCTAAATCCCCATCCACATCCTCTAAAATCCGCAGATTCGGGTGCGGATCTTAATTTACGGATGCGGATGCATTCGCAGATTAATCCACGAGTTTGTATCATCCAAATTAATATAAATTCTAAATAAATTTATAACTTTTATATGAAAAAAAAATCAATCTAATATTCACTACTAGAATAAAACCTATTAAAATTTAAAATAAACACATAATCAAGTCATTACATAAAATAAATTATATAAAACCAATTAGAAAATATTTAAAGAGTAAAAAATCCATTTTATTATTACTATTATAATTATTTTATGTATATTTTCAATTTTTGCGGGTTTGTGGGTGCGGGTGCGGATTGTTCTCGACATCCGCACCCACCCACGAACCCTCCGCGGATTTGATTTTTAAATCCAAATCCGCTCATAAATCCATTTAATTAAATCCGCACCCACCCATTATAGGTGGATATCCGCAGATTTGCGGATTTGCGGGTTGAATTGCCATCCTTAATTAAAATGAAGTCATAATAAACATGTTCAATATATAACCTTTACATTTAAAATACACATAAATTTAAAACTTACAATTTATAAAATAGAAGATCACATATAGCCCAAAACTTTACATTTTAAGATTTTACAAAAATATATCATTTACAAACACTAATATCTATAAACATGTCTTTTATAAAAATGACTCAATATATATGTAATCAGCTTATCTAATATTCACATATAACTCAAAATGTTTAACTCTAACACATATACACATATTCCTTTCGAAATAAAACCATATATACACAAGTATTTTAACACTAAATACAAAAGTGTGAATAACTAATGACCCAAAATGCAGATGAAATGCTTCATGATGGCTATACCAAAGCCCGACTACAACCTGCTCGATCACCTGTCACATTTTATTTAAAGAAAAAGGAAAACACAAGAAAACAACGGGTAAGCTAACAAGCCAAGTTGGTCAAACCATGTCCCAAACATAGACGCACATATATGCCCTATAATTCCATCTATTAATATGCTTGCACACAAATGCACGAGAGGCACTCCCGATACCTCGACACTCATAGAAGTTCAAATCAATCAATAACCACATTCATTAGGAGTAAACACAATAACAACTCTATCCTTATGCATCTATATGCTCAAGTCCAATTTATTGTTTATTAACAACTTATTTCTAAGTGATAATGAAACATAATATTTAATTACTTGTACCGAACGTAATCGAAACAAACAATTCCCGTAATTCGAGTTAATTCAATTTTTGTGCTTAATGTTGGTAAGGAATTAATAAAGAATGGCAAAATGGTCATTCCACAACTCTAATGAGTGTATAGAAAGAAACTAGATTAAACATGACTAATTATAGCTAGGCGAGAAGCCTAGTTAAAACACGGAAATCGGCTCAACTTATTTCACTAGTATTACTAGTATTATTAGGATTGTTTTTATTTTTATCTTTATTTTTAGCCTACCAGGCTGATTTTTATACTAGTGTGATCAGTTAGAAACGCACTAAACCTGAGTTATTTGAACCCACAAAAATACATATATACCATCATGTGATGTTAGACTATAGTTTCAAACTAATAAATCAACTTTTTAACCATTTACAGTATGGTATAAACACTGCTAAAGCGACCAAAATAATCATCCAGCCTTTCCAGGTCTGTTTACAGTAGATCTGGCTGGTTCTGAGCTACCATTGTTCAATTATTAACGTGCAATACACTAGTGTTTGGACCTTCGAATACATATATACTATCACATGACACAAAACAACAACTTTAATGAATTGAATCGATCTCATAACCCTTTTTAGTATGCGTTAAATATTGCACAAGTGACCAATATAATCAACCATATGCGACAGGTATTTTATTATTATTTTTTTTATCACAACACTACACAAAATGACTCAGAACCTATCTAAGACAAGACTTGCAAAGACTAAATATTTCCTTCCTAACCATCTTAATCGTCACTAATATTGCCACTAAATGTGACATTTTGTAAGTCTTGACCAAAGAATCATCACAAGCACAAGTATGAAACTTCAACATTCACTTAACATAATAAATTCCAACAATCCAATCATATGTTCCAAAATCCATTCCAGCAGCGTCACAACAACAACATACATACATGGTATACTTTACCCCAAAATTAACAAGTGAACTTTATTGTTTGATAATCAATATATATACATTTTTTAACTTGCCCAATAAGTCTATACAACAGGTGACCGAAGTTCCACTATCGGATTTAAATCCGCACTTCCATTCAATAAATGACACTATAGACCGAAAGTCTCACTATTGAGGCGAAGCCCCACAATTAGACCGAAGTCTACACTATTAGACACAAGTCTACACTAATGGCATTTTCTCTCGCCATTTCATCGCAATGGTGTCGAAGTACTTCACTAACCCCTAAGGCGCCTTTTCATCACCTATTGATACAAGCTAAAAGGTCATTGACATTTCACATTTCACTTAGTCCAATTTATTACATTTAGCATCACATATCTACTACAGAAATCGCCATCTCAGTAGCAATTTTTGCACATACAATACAACTCATTATCCATCACTTTACTATTGCATTACCACACTTGTAGAAGTAGACATAAAATATATAAATGCAATCTACTTCCTATGCCAAAACATTAATTTAAGTTCATATGAATGGTGGCTCAAAATCATACAATAACAAGCAAAATGTAGAAGGCGAAAACAAGTTTTACCAACCTTTATCGCTAATCCAATTACACCACTACGGACTACGGTTCTGCTGTCCACTAGCAATAGCAGAATCCCCTATTTAAAACACCATGTTCACAATCAATGACAAAACACAATTCTTACGATTTTGACACTAAAAACAGGGTAGCGACATTCCAATAACCTAAAACTTTCCACAACCCCCAAGTAACAATTTAAAACTAAACTTTGTTATTTTTAAAACTCAATCCCAATATTTACACTTTTCAAAAATTCATTTCATATGGAATAAAAGAGGCAGGATAACAGCTTAGTAACTCATTTTGTGGGGTCGGGTTCCCCCTTATGTTAAGGCCCAACAAGTCTAAGGAGCCCTAGTATAAAACCTAAGGAGTTTAGGGTTTATTGGTATCAAAGAATAGAGTGAGAGCAGTCACCGAAAGAAGAGAATAAAGGTTGAGAGGAAGAGAAGAAAACTGGTTGTTCTTCTTTCGCGCAGTCTGAGGGTTTTGATGACTGCTCTTAAACCAACCGTTGGATTGTATTCAAATTTGGAGAGTACGTAGAAGATACATAGTTCGGAAGATTGACCGTTGGGATCGTCGATTGAAGATCTCAAGAAGAAGTTATACAGCCAAAAGTGGAGGCTGTTGGATTGCCGTCACAGCAGTGAGCAGTAGGATTCAAAGGGGCTTAACTCTTTCATTAGCCGTTGGAGCGAGCTGAATTTTGGATATGTTATCGAGAACATATTGATGTTTATTCTGGACGGTGGAGATCGGATTTAGAGATGTCTTTAGAGAGCGACATTCAACAGAACAGAGGTGTTGGTTTGGTTTGTGTTCTTTCTCTTGTTGTTAGATCTTAATCTTTGTGTTCTTAGGATTGCTGCTGTTGTTGGTTCCCTATTTGGTGTTGGAACATTGTGTAACCTCTATATTTGATCATAGTGGAGTTTTGGAGTGGACTACGGTCCCATGATTTTTACTTCTCACATTGAGAAGGTTTTCCACGTAAAAATCGGCTTGTGTTATTTGTGTTATTTATATTGCTTTGTGTGAGCATGATTAATGGTGTGCTTTACTTAGATTGATTAGATCGTATTCATCTTAGGGAAAAAGGATTTCCGCTGCTTGTTTGATTGATTGTGTGTGCTTCTCCCAACACATTTAACCTATACGAAAGCAATTCTATAAATCTAATTCACTATCGACACCTCATTCTTAACCTTAACTCATCAATGATAAGTGAACTTAACTCTAAATGCTTGAATCACAACCACAACAGTAGAGAATCTAAGAATGGACAAGTAGACAATTCTTAAAACCTAATACAGTGAAGTCAAAGTCAGGAATCGAAACAATCTTCAAGAACATAAAGAGTTTCACTTGTTAAACTACTCAAAATCATCCAATAATGATTCGAAACTCACCTATTTGTTGTCAAAACGAGAATAAGGCTGGAGGGTTACTTCAATTGGTTAACAAATATCGAAATTGAGATGAATGAATACTAGATGATGGAAAGAATCAGTCAACCAAGTTGAATGAACTCAATTAGGGTCAGAATTAGCGAAAACTAGAGATGGAAACTCACCGTCTAAGAAAGATCACCTGCTGGAGATCCCAATCCTCTTCCTTAGCTCGCCCAAAACAATAATGGGGAAGTGTGAAGAAGGTCTAGAGTTATGAAGTGGAGAAGGGAATGCATGTCACCGTAAGGTTCTATTGTTAGGCAGAAGAAAGAAGAGAGGTTTAAAGTGTGTGTGTTTCACTTGAGAGAGGTAATATTGTGGGTTAAAATTTCTAAATGGGCTCACTTAATTAATATTGTGGGTTAAAATTTCTAAATGGGCTCACTTAATTTGGTTTCAATAACCCAATTCCAACCTTAGCCTAAATCGAACCCGAATTCGGAATAAAGATGAATTTCAATTTATCTTTCACTTCACACCCATTATTTTTGGAATTAGTAGAAGAATAAGGTAAATAACATTTTGGGATATAAGGTCACTTTTGGCCAACTCAAATACTAAGGATGAAAATTCTGGAATTAAATATGGTAAGGAATTAAAACTCGATTTCAGTCAACTAGAGTTCTAAAGACTAGGTTCTAGAAATAATCTATAAAAGAAAAGAAAATTCAAATTCTTTACGATATAGCTTTCGTATTGGTCGATACGCACTACTGCCAATTTATTTCCCGGTCATCTGAATTGGAATTTCGAAACTAATATTTAATTTAAATAAATAAAGAGAAAATTCAAATAAACACAATTAAATTCTTAAATCAAATTTAATCATTAAAACTCTTTAAAATTATAGGTCCGTTTAGTGGACGTTACATGAACGATGGTAAATTACACACAAATGAATATTTTAATATTAATACACACTCACAACCCCTTACCCAATAATAAAACCTTGTTTAATTTATAAATTTATCAATATAACAATGAAATTTACAATTCTGAATACATCCCTATGATGTAACGTTTTCACTAATTTTTATGGATAAAAGGGATCTGATTGTATATCAATACCAAAATGTTCATTTGTTTGCAATTTATTATCGTTCAGGGGGTGTGAGTGCAATTAACTCATTATACATTATTTTAAATTTTAATGAGTTTTATTTTAGTAATGAATATTGGATTTTTTTCATATGAAAGTTTTAAATATTTAGGATTTACATTAATTTGAATAATATGAATTCGTGGCTTAAACTACGGATGCAACAACACTCGTAGATTAAAATCCGCACCTGAACCCGCGGATTTTCATGGATATGAATGAGGATTTGGATGCAATTATTTTTCGTGGGTGAGAGTGTGGATTTGGCCAAACAACACACCACCAACACCCATTGTCATCCGTAGATTGGACATTGATTCGGTCCTGACATGGTCCGATCCGGATTTGATTGACAGTTGGTTCAAAAATTGAACCGAATCGAATCAATTAAAATATTGGGTCCAATTGATTACGGTCTGATCCAATTCGGTCTAATTAAATTAGATTTTTAATGATTTTCTTATTTTTAAAAATATTAAAATAATTATTTAATAAATTACTCCATCCGTCCCCTATTAGTTGCAACATTAGGGTTTTGTACCTTATTCATCATCTAATCTTATTTCACATATTGTGATTTATGTATAAAAAAAAATATAATTAAATAAGATATTATTTTATTTGTTTAATTTAAATGTCTATTTTTTAAATATAAAATTACCATAATTTTTAGTCATCTAAAAATAATAATATTTCCCATTGAATTGATGGATTGATAAATATGTAAAAAGAAAATGTTGCGCCATCAGTGGGATAGAGGAAGTATAACAATTCTATTTAATACAAATAAAATTAAATTAAATATTGAAAAATTTACTATATAATTAAATTCGACCGAGATTATAATATATACTTTTATTTTAAATAAATTAATTGGTATTATTTATTTTATGTATTTAATTAATAAATATATATATTTTAATTATTAATTCATTTGGTATGGTCTTAAGAGTTATGCCACCGGATAGACGGATAATTCGATCCCAACTTTTTGAACAGGACTAGAACTATATAGATAGTGGATCGGTAATATTTCAGTTGTTCTAGATTTTTTACTAACCAAAATATATATTTATTTATTTATTTGATAATATTGAAAATGAAATGTATCACTAATTAATATAGTAATTTATTAATTTTTCAATTCAGTTTATTACGTAAAAATGGATGGAAAAAGTCCAACTTCAATTAAATTATAAAAATTTTATTTTAATTTTTATAAAAACATTTATCATCGTTAAAAATACATTACAGATTAATAAAAAAATTTATAAAAAAATAAGTTTGACAGTAATTAATTGAATATGTATATAAACTACTAAATTTGAAATCTCTTCTACTAGATTTTTAAATCTCTTCGTCCCAGAACTCTTCTCAAGTCTTGTAGGTCCCTTGGGAGAAATAAATTAATCACGGGCCCACTTTCGTTGAGAAATCTTCTCATAATCATCGGCATTTAGCTTCCAGTTAAACACTCCCAAATCCTCCATCATTCTCTCCCTTTTATTATCCATCTTAAACATACCTGAGCAACGGTTTTGCCATGAGCTTTTGCAATTTGATTCAGTGCCTCATTATTCATAACTCTATTAGTGCCCCAACTTGACCCCACCCCACAGCTCCCAAGGGAGAGTATGCAGTTACAATAATACCCTTGACCTTGCGAAACTCCACCAGTTTCCTCTGTTGCCAAATCGGGTTCATCTCCACCTACAAAAGTGACCTAATTCACTACACGCCTATACTTCTATCAAACAACATATGATAATTGAAGCTTTTGACACTCTTCCATTGCTTTCCATACACCTTTGAAAGCGAATGGGAGTAGTTTCTCTTCAGGTATTGGGAATACATATTTTTCATTTGGCTGGACATTAATTGGAAAGCGTACCGGATATTCGAGCTGCAGATTTCTGCACCCATCACGATCTTATCAAAACATGAAATAGATACCTGAGAGATTTCTATAAAGCTAGGATGACTAGATGGGGATGAGAGTTGGTACACAAGAGTTTAGAAGTGATGAAGAGCTCCTGATGAGAAAAGACAAGCTCAAGTTGAAGTGCTTCGACAATACCCTCACCAAGAACCTTTTTCGGAGCCGTTGAATGAAGCAGTGTCAAAGTGTGTGTAGCCCACTTTGATGGATTCCTGAATAGTTTGCTTGGTTTAATTTGTATCATCAGTTGCATCTTAAAGGATGAGAGCATATTCTTTGCTGCCACTGTCACCCTCCTTTGAAATCTGCTGCCAAGATCTTCACTTGTAAGAAAAGAAAAATTAGCAAAATAAAATCAATAATTAATATTATAGTTGTTGACATGATTTGCACATTATATGATTTGTTTCAAATTAACATTGCTTTTCAATGATTGCCTATAAAAAAAAAAAGAAAATGATTTACGCTCAGATTATTCAAGATTGTACCGATAACTTTTTCAATAAATAAATAAATACATATATACTCCCCCAACTTGTTTAATTGCTATACTTGAATAGTAAATATTGTGCATCCATCAATTTTGTTTCGCATGTTGTTACTTATATATAAAAGAAAAATATAATCAAATGAGATCTTATTTTATTCGTTCTAATATCTATTTTTTAAATATAAAATTATTATAATTTTTAGTTGCGCATAATTAATGATATTTAGCATTAAAATTAAATATCGAATAACGTATAAACAAAAAGTATAATGAGTAAAAAGAAAACCGAGGAATTATAAGGGATAATCCCAAACAAATATAAGAGAGTTTCACCATCTTTCTAAAACACAACCATAATTTTCTTTTAGTTTTTCCCCATGTTGCTGCTTTTCCAATCACTCAACATTATAAACATTATGTAATTTTGGTGGACTGTGTTTCCTCGCTTATGTAAAAGTTATCTTTTTCTTTTTATATTTATTTTTTTAAAATTTGAAAAACCAAAAAATATATATAAAAATTCGGATTTTTCATTTGATGGACTAAATCCGGTTGCAAGTTTGAACCCCTTTTGTTAGGATGTCTTGAATCATAAGAAATTCTAAACTGCTTGATTCACTAGCTTTTGTTAGGATGTCTTGAATCATAAGGAATCCTAAACTGCTTGATTCACAAGGAATCCTTTTTGGAAGGAATTTTTATTTTGGTTTTGGATTTATTTCCTATTTGCTAGCTTTCCTAATTTGAGGGAATTTGTTTTTCCTAATTATTATGGTTTGTTTTTCCTTATTGGAAAGAAACTATTAGAAAAGTGGGATTTGTGATCACTATAAATAGAGGTGTCTCATAAAAAAGAAAACATCCAGTACTAAAGAGAATTACACATTCGTAAGTTAGGGGTTTTTAGTATGGGTGCTTTGGGTTGTGAGATTTGAGTGTAGCTTTTTGTGTGATATTATGTAATCCCTTTTATCATTATAGTGGATTGTTATTATCTTCCTTTGTGGAGTAGGCACATCGCCGAACCACGTTAAATCTCTTGTGTCTCTTTCTACTTTCCATATTTTGTCGTTCCATTTCTACTCTAGTTGGTGCTATTTTGTCTCCTCTATTCCTAAAACCTTTGAGTATCGGGTACTTTTCATTCCCTTGAATTTTTGGCCGGCTACAAGATCAAAAAGTTTGAGCTCGGAGGGATACCGATGTGATGTTAGCAGTTTGTCTCACCGACACTCAAAACAGGTTAGAGTTCTTTGGGGGAGAAATTGGAAAATAAATGGTGTGTGAGTTTGGTATGAGATCTAGAAAGTTTACCTTTTGATGACGGACGTTACTAATAGCAAGCAGTCTAAGAGAAATCATGAACCGTTAGAGAATTTAATGGATCGGTTAAGGATCCATGCTGGACCTACCTGCTCAGGCTCGCAGGTTTGTTAAGTTTGTTAGGTAGTTAGAGTGTTAGCTAATGGACAACTGCGAGAAGATCTATGAGCCCCATATGTATGCAACTGCTTAGGAAAGATAATATTGGTTGTTTGGTAACCTCAGATAGTACTGTCAAAAAGGACTCAAAGTCCGCGGACTATCCGGGTCCGCCCGTAATTTGTACGGATATGGACTTAGAAAACTAGTGTCCATTTTTATCTCGGGCTTTTTTATCCGCTCCGTACGGATAACGGACTTTAGCGGACAGGAGCGGATATCCGCTATTTTCAATATATTTTTTTAAAAATTAAAATTTTCTAACTTTCTCTATTTTAATAAAAAAAAAATCAAGACTCACAACTAATAAACCCTAAACTTCGTAGTGTCGATACCTACCTCTCTTAGACACCCACTGTTGATAACTAGTGTACGGATATGGATTTAGAAAATTGGTGTCCATCTACTCCAGTCTGCTTTATAGTATTTTTTTTTCTGAAATATTTGATAACTGTTATGATAGTCTTTTGAGATTGTGCAAGTTACAAAGTTTTAGACCATAACTATGTCGATTATTTCATGTGCTATCTATACTTTTTGCTAGTGTTTTAGTTTTTTTTTTAAATTTTTTTTATTATGCTTGATTCTCTATTACTGTGGTAGTTAAATCAATATGTGATGGAATATATATATATATATATATATGACCGTACTCGAATAAGATGGATGTAAAATAGCTTATAAATTGAATAACAAAGGCCATAAAAAATATACAACTCTTCAACAAGATACATTAATAAAAAAAGTTAAAAATTAACGGACATGTCCGGGTCCGTCCGTACGGATCCGCGGGCGGACCCGGACTTGAGAAATAAATCCGTTTTAAAAAATGGACATGTCCGCTCCGGTCCGTTTTTTTTGAAAAAGTCCGTACGGACCGGAGCGGACCGGACCAGACTGTACGTTTTGACAGTGCTAGCCTCAGATGTGATTGCATAATATAGAGACCAACACATGTGACCGGTGAATGAACAAACCCCAGTCCACTTCAATCTTAGCAGCCTGGCCATGTGACGGGTGTCGAAACCGCAAAAGTTAATTGTTCATGTAGCTTTGTAGTAAATAACAGTAGGATCGAACACACAAAGAATAAACTAAAAAACTCTAATTTACTATTAAACCAGTTTGACAGAATAAAGTAAATGGGGAATTTCGGAAATAGATTCAATTAAATTAGATTGTTAAGAAAAATAAAGATTGAGATTAACAGTATAATGAAATCAATTCAATAAAGTTGTTCATTCAAATGTCGTGTTGATTATTGAAACTATAAATTAAATATATTGACTGGCAAGCCTTGTTCTAGTACTCGACGTCGTGCCTAATTATCTAATTGTTCCTTGTATCCTAGACTAACAAGACACGCGCTTGATAAGTTTAACTATAGACTGCTTTAATAGTAGAATGACCCAGACTCTTACAAAAAAATCAATAAGCATGTTTGTTAAAATAAGAATATGCAGACTCACTGTATAATGTATTGTACTGGTTGCTACCTGTGCCAATCTTATTAAACTATTACACATATTTAATTTTCATGACTAACAGTACACTAATTTACTTAATCAATTATCATGTCTAAATTAATCAACAAGCGAATTAATATAGCCACCAAAATCCATAAACCATAGAGACTGCATAAATACTACTCAACACCAACAAATAAAAATTGTTCTTATAACACGTAATTGAATGATGTACTTTACTGAATTAAAGAGGTTTAGTTTGTTGTACGCACAACAAGCATCATGATCTTATAATTAAACGTAAAATAAAATAATGAAGAAGAGTAAAGAAAAATAAAATCTATTGCCGAAAACTCTTCCTCATTTAGAAAATTTCAAGACTAAGTGTATTGCTCTCTTCCTAATCAATAAATCCAAAAGATAAAATTCAGAAAGAACAGAGAGATGTGAATATGAAAATTTGGGCACATAAAATCTCCTAAAGTTTCTAAACGAAAATGGGAATTCAAAGATTAAAAAGTCTTCTGATCTTTACATGCTTGACTTAATCTCCATAGTAGAAAACATTGACTTGTGTGGGAAATTGTCTCTTTATCCTCATAATCTTCAATTACGCAAACTTGACCCAAATCTGTAGAAATAGAAAAAAGAGACAGTTAGGTATCAATTATCACAAAACAATAAAAAATTCACATATAAAACATGACACGTATGGAACACATTATGTGCTATGTCACCATGTGAGAGACACAAGTCCCAAAAGTAGGCCCATAACCGGTTATAGATTCCCCTACTTATCGACTATAGATTCCCCTACTTATCGACTGCAGGTACATGTACCATTCGGCTGAAGGTACATGTACCTCTTGTAGAAATTTAAGAGCATTCATCTGAGCGAAAACTTCAACCCTATGCTGAGTAGAAGCGTGTACATTGGGTATAACTATCAACTTCCCAATCCACACTCTTGTCACCTTCTGATACTCGAATTAACACATCGTCCGGAATGCCATAAGCCTCCATATAGCGTCCAATTGGTTCAGACGGGTCTCAGAAGGGAAATCCCTCACTTGGGTCCTTGTGGATCCAAGACTGATGGAAATACTGCCTCTCGGCTGGTGATGTCATTTGCCATCTAAACAATTTTTCGGCGGGTCTGCCTTTTTTACGTTGTCCCTCTTAAACTAAGCCCGAAATTTCTCAATTACTCTCGGAATGAGGTTGAGACTGTTGGACCCTCCAACGGATCCAGATGTCGATGGAAAGTTGTCATTTTCGGACAGATTTTCTCCCATAATCCTTCGAATATCTGACTCGATTGTCTTCCTCAACATACCTGGTCAGAGAGTCAAACTGTTAGCACAAAGAACTCTTCGGTTAATTGAAAAATCTATTTTTTGTCCAAAAATTGCCTGAAGAGGCTCGAAATGATCGAAAATCACCACTAAAACCCCAAAAATACTAAAAATCTCTCTCAAATCCTAAAAAAACCACAACAATCTCATCTAAACTCCTCAACTCTTCACCTTATTTGGTGAAACAAAAATTAAAAAAGCAACCAAAAGTTGACATGACAGCAAAGATTAGAGGTAATGATTAGATGTTTTTACCTTAAAAAAACAAGAATAAATAGTCTAATGAATCATAGATCAAGGTGAAAAGCTATGAAAGTTGATTTCAAGACTCGATTTTTAGTGAGAGAAGTGAAGGGGAAAGAACCTAAAAGTGTTGAAATGAGGGGTCTCGGAACCTATATGTAGGTAGTGGTAGGTGAAAAGATGAAGCTTTTACACATGTCACTCTCATAATGGAGAGTTTATCTTATATGAGACAGGTAACAAGACACGAGTATGGTGGCCATAATGACGACGTGACCTAGTGGGATTGAACCGTTTCATTCATTCATTCAAGACTACCTCACACAGATGAATGGGGAAATCTATAATGGGCCAAAATTCCGAGCCTAGTCCGGCAGAAAGGCCTAGGCCCAAAACAGCCATTAGGCTTAAGCCCATACTAACAATTTGGCCCTTGAGGCCTAAGCCCTATCAACATCCTCTAAAATGGAGACACGTAGTTGAGAGGATAACTGATTCTGCGGATATCTTTCCGCGAGAATCTCGGCATGACCGACCAACGGATGTCCCAGGTTCCTATAAATAAGAACCTAAATCTCATTATTAAGGAGGATACTGAACTTACAAAAATGCTGCCAAAATTATTGCTTATCACACTCTCGTCTCCGATTACTCTCAGGTGTCCATTCTGACTCTGGTCATCTTGTCGATCCTATTCGTTTTAGCTCAGTGCTCCAGGTGCTCATAGGCTGCTTACCACTTTTCTTCTGATAGGAATCATTATAAATAGGAAGTCATTGCTTTCTCTACTTTTCCTTTTGATTTCATCATTAAAGCTCATATCTGACTTGAGCGTCGGAAGGCCTATGGAAGACACCACATTGGAATCCCCAAGGTCCTCTCGTACGTTCCAAGTACTATTTTGCTAGATTTCATTGCGTTAGGAATTGATCCCCTATCGTCCTATTAAATCCGGTTTCGTCAGATCAGATCTGATTGTAGTTTCTTAGCCACTACAATTTCATAATTATATAAATTGAATAAAATAAAACCAAATCAAATAAAAATATCTTTTATTATTAAACTAGAATTTTGGACCTGTGTGGTACGCACGGGCGTTAATATATACACTATATATGTATTTTGCAAAATTTTCATAATCAACAAATAATCAAATGCAAAATCTCTCGCAAAACGAATAATAGATCATACGATGTCCCGATCAACTGATAATAAAATTAAAAAAAAATAAAAGCAAACAAATCTGAGGGATGGAAAAAATGATTAAACATGTTTAATTAGATATAAATCTCTTTTCACTCTTAGTCATTTGTGATGTGAAGATCAAATCATGCGAAATTGAGTGAAATTATTATGAATCTCACTTATTCTCAATTCTTTTGGTGTATCTCACAGTGAAATATCCTTCATCAAAATTAAAAAAATATATATATAAATATATATATATATATATATATATATATATATTAGTACTTGTAGTTTTATTGCTCTAAGAAAAGAAAATGTAATTATTTAACTTATCAGAAATATTACATTAAATTTGTGTCGGATGTTATTCAGTTTGTACCTTTATCGGATGTTACTCATCTAAAATAAGTAATTTTTAGACTTTTACGATTAATTACTTTGAATACAGCAACATATAGTTGATTGTGACAGAAAATAATGCTTCTGAGATGAGACCTACATTATTAAGAGGTTATCCGTAACTTTTTTTATGGTCATTGCAAATGACACTAAGATAGTGAACTGTTTCCTCTTAAATTTGAACGGTAATATCAAATCCAATGGCGTCAATGTAAGTTACGATATCAGCACCTTCTGCCGAGCAGTTAGACCTTCACTTTAACTTCCAAGACTCTTCTTCATAACCTTGCAAGGATCAACCTTGTACCATTGCATAATCTTGCCGAGTGATCAATATTTTGAAATAGCATCATCGATATACCAACTTTGAGTTTAAGTTCACAAAGAGGTAAACTCGAGCACTTTATGTTATTTAAGAATTTTGGAGTGTAGAGGTCAATAAATATATTGATCATCATATCCGATCGGCACACCGAATCTAAACTATGGTAAATCTTTTTATCACTTACATTCATACATGTCATCAAGTGGTTAATTTACTTGATTAGGTTTCTCCTTTTGTTATAGTCGAGATTGCTTTTTTAGAATGTCACTTGTCAACACGTGGTTTCTATTTTATTATAATAGAGATTGAGATTATTATATGTAATAATATAATAATAATAATATAGATTTTGGATTCATATAAACTTTAAAATTTAAAAATTGAATCCAAAAACTGAAATAATATAAACTCATATTTAAATCTCTAATGGCAAGTAACTCTATTTAATTTACAAAGAGCATCAATGCCTAAAAGGTCGATGTGAAAACTAATTGAACGAAAATCTCTTTATATAATGGTAGAGTAAATAACCGGTGAGTTTTATTTCCAATGTGGTATAATAATTAGTGTAAATATAGTGTATATATATATATATAATATGTGAAAATGCGCATTTTTAGACCTTATATAAAAAAAATTTAGTTTTAGACAAACTTTAAATTTTTTACACTTTTAGACTTTTTTTAAAAAAAATTACAAAAATGAGCTTTTAGGTGGACCGGGAAGATTAGACCAGGAAATAGACAAATATAACTGTTTTTCGGTGTTCTCCGGGAAGCAGAACACCGGGAAACAGTTATATTTTGCCTGTTTCCCGGTTTAGTTTTCGCTTCCCGGTCTGATTTGCCCGGAAAGCAAATCAAGACCGGGAAGTAGGGGTACTACGGTCATTTTGGTCTATTTTCTGCAAAAACTTTTGAAATAAGTTTAGTTTTGTAAAAATTTTAATTTTGGTCTAAAAATATAATTTTTTTAATAAAAAGTCCAAAAATAGCAATGGACCATATATATATATATATCTGGAAAATATATATTTTTTTAAAATACTAAAAGTTGAATATTAGAATTTATTACAGAATCTGTAAAAAAAAAAGTGAGATTTTTTTCATCTATTGGGTGAATTACACTTGCCTATTAAAATGTCGAAATAACCAATTTAGTTAATTAAAATTGAAAACTAAAAAAGTAATTTAATATAAGAGTATGATGTTTTGCATTTTTACGATGCCATTCGTCATCACGTGCTTAATTTACTTGATTATGAGTGCCCTTTATAATAAAGATTGTTTATTTAAAGTTTCACTTATCGGCACTTTATTATATGTAATAATAATATAATAATAATAAAATAGATTTTGGATTCCTGTCAATTTTAAAATTTAAAAATTGAATCTAAAAATTTAAATAATATAAATTCATATTTAAACCTCTAATGGCATATAAAACTATTTAATTTACAAAGAGCACCCATACCTAAAAGGTGGATGAAAAAACTAATTAAACAAAAATGTCTTTATATAGTGGTGGAGAAAATAATCAGTGAGTTATATTTCCAATATTTCCAATGTGGTATAACAAATATTGTAAATATAATATATAGCTAGAAAATATATATTTTTTTAGATAGAAAAAATTCAATATTAGAATTTATTACAAAATCTCTTCAAAAATAGGGAATTTTTTTCATCTATGTTGTGAATTACATTTGTCTATTAAAATATCAAAATAACACATTTAGTTAATTAAAATTGAAGAATAAAACAGTAGTTTAATAGAAAAGTATGACGTGTTACATTTTAACAAAGCAGCTTGTCATCATGTGCTTAATTTACTTGGTCAGATTTTGATTTTTTTTTTTTTTTTAATAGAGATAGACATAGAGATAACAATTAGTTGAATTATAATATATGGTAGAAAATAAATAAAATTTTAAATAACATATCTTATAATAGTAAAATAGAATATTAAAATTTATCATATAATCGGTGCAAAAAGAGCGAAAAAAACATTTATTATATATATGTATAAAGATTATTATCATTTCACACACATACATATACATATATATATATATACACACTAATTATATATATAATATCATAATATTGATTTTGGGTTTGTATCAATTTTAAAAACATAAAATTGAACTCAAAATCTTAAATATTTTAAATTTTTAATAAAACCTATAGCGATAAGTACCTTATAATTGTAAGAAAGGTATAAATACTTTTAAGGTCTATATGAAAACTAATTCAATAAAAACCTTATTTATATAATAGTGGCAAAAATAATTAGTAAATTATAGTCCCGATGTGGGATAACAATTAGTTGGAATGTAAAATATAGTAGAAAAAAATAAAATATAATATATGAAATGAAAAAATAACCTAATAAATTAATTAATCATACGTGTTGTATTTTTATTATGGAACTTATCATTACGCGGTTAATTTGCTTGGTTAGGTTTCGTCTATATAATAGAGATAACAAAAAGTTGAATTATAATATATAATGGAAAATAAATAAAATATTAAGTATTATATCTTATAATAGTAAAATAGAATATTAGAATTTACTTGGTGCAAAAAAAGAGAGAGAAAACAACATTTATAATATATATTTATATATATAAAGATTTTATCATTGTAATATATGTACAATAATTATATATATATATATATATATTTAATATTATAATATTGATTTTGGATTTGAATCAATTTAAAAACTTAAAATTGAATTCAAAATCTTAAATATTTTCAATTTTTAATAAAACTTGTAGCGTCAAATACCTTTTAATTGTAGAAGGGCATCAATGTCTTAAAGGTATATATGAAAACAAATTCAATAAAAATTTCTAGCGAAAATAATTAGTAAATTACGCTTTCGATGTGAGATAACAATTAGTTAAAATATAATATATATATATATATATTATAAAAGTAAAATAATATATTTTAAATGACAGAATAATTTAATGAATTAATCCATACTTATGTGTTATTATGATATGTTATATAAAAATATTTACGTGTTATTTTTTATAACGCCATTTGTCATCACGTGATTAATTTGATTGTTTAGCTTTCTTCTTTTATTAAGTAAAGATATTATAATTTGATTTTGGGTTTGTATCAATTTCAAAATGGTTATTTTCATTTTTGTTATTTTATAACTTTTATTTACATCATATAGCCTAACTTTAAAATTTTTACAAAAATAATCTTTCTAACTTTCACTTTTAAAAAATGAATCAAATTGTCCATTTTATCATTTTGTGAAGATCTTTTACACTAATCTGTGAAGGTGTGAAGGTGGTTTGTGAAGAGGACCTTCACATATGTGATGGTCTATTTTTGAAAATCAAAGTTTGAGTGGCTCAAAAATAGATATAAACTTCTATTGGTTTAGTTTTGAATTTTTAAACTTTATTTTGTTTATTTTATATAATTTTCCCATTTCAAAACTTAAAATTAAATTTAAAATCTTAAATATTTTAAATTTGTATTAAAACCTATAGCGGCAATTACCTTTAATTATACAAAGATCATTAATGCATTAAAGGTCCATGTGAAAACCAATTAAATGAAATCTCATTTGTGTAGTATAAAAAAAATACTTAGTGAATTACACTTTCGATGTGGGATAACAATTAGCTGAAATATAATATTTAGCTGGAAAAAGGATAATTGAGATTATAAAATAATTCAATGATAGATAAACTCATAACTTCACTATTCTTATTTATTTATTCAAATTTTTAATTGAATAAAAAAACACTTCATTTAATTGTAAAATTTTTTATAAATAATGTTTGATTGAACTTTAAGAAGATGGTAAGTAAATTTTTAAGTTCAACTTAACATACATTTTATTTATATATATATTATCAATTTTTTTAATGTTATTATTATATTATAATAATAGTGTAGATTTTTTATCTATCTCAATTTTAAAATTTTAAAATTGAATCCAAAATTATAAATAATATAGACTCATATTTGAATCTCGAGTGGCAAATAGCTCTTCTTAATATACTAAGAACACTAATGTCTAGCAGGTCAATGTGAAATCCAATGGAATGAAATCTCATTTACATAGTAGTGGAGTTACACTTCCGATGTGGGTTAAAAATCAGTTGAAATATAATAAGCTAGAAAAAAATTAATATATTTTAAAATATGAAAACAAAATATTAGAATTTATCGCAGAATCGATGCAAACAAACTGTAACACACGATGCAAACAAACTGTAACACACTCTCCTAATGAAATAAGGAAATAACCTAATGAATTAATTAATACCTATATATAAATATATATTTAATTTAAAAAATACATACGTATCTCTTCTTTATAATGTCACTTGTCATTACGTGATTTATTTGCTTTATTATAATAGAGATAGAGATAAAAATATTATAATATTAATTTTAGGTTTGTATCAATTTTAAAATCTTAAAATTTAATTCAAAATCTAAAATATTTTAAATTTTAAACTTTTACTAAAACCTATGTATCAAGTACATTTTAATTGTACAAAGGCTAATAATGTCTTAAAGGTCGATATAATAGTGACGAAAATAATTAGTGAGTTACGTTTCTGACGTGGATAACAACAATTAGTTGAAATACAACGTATAGTAGAATAAAAAAATAAAATAATATATTTTAAATGACAAAATAATCTAATGAATTAAATAATACTTATGTGTTAATATGTATATTAATACATAAATGCTTCCTTGTTGTTTTTTTAGAGCGCAACTTGTCAGTTAATTCACTTTGTTAGATTTCTCATTTTATTATAATAAAGATAGAGATAAAGATAGAGAAAGTTCTTATTTATTTTGTTTGTCTTAATTGATTTGATTTTTAACAATGAATTGATTCGATTTTTGAGATAATATTATTATGATTATAAAATAATTTATTTATTCATATAATTTTAATTTTTGAGATAAACATGTTTGGTTGAACTTTTTCTTTTAAGAAGATCGTAAGTAAATTTTATGTTAAACTAAACATATAATATATATATATTTCCAACAAAAATAAAATAAAATAAAATTCTTGTATTATTATTATATATAATAATATAGATTTTGGATTCATGTTAATTTTAAAATTGAATCCAAAAACTGAAATAATATAAACTCATATTTAAACCTGTAGTGACAAGTAGCTCTAATTAATTTAGAAAGAGTACCAATGTCTTAAAAGTCACTCTGAAAACTAATTGGACGAATATCCCTTTATACAGTGATGGAGAAAATAATCAGAGAGTTACATTTCCGATGTGGTATAACAATTAATGTAAACATGATGTATAGTTGGAAAATATATTTTTTCTTAAAATAGGAAAAATTGAATATTAGAATTTATTAAATCCTTGGAAAAAGAGTGAGTTTTTTTTTTTCATCTATTGGGTGTAGGAGTGTATTCGAGCCGAGCCCAAGCTCATATAGGCTCGGGCTCGGCTCGTTTAGTAATAGTTTATGCTCGAGCTCGACCCGAGGCTCGCCAAGCTTTTGGAACCCAAGCTTGGGCTCGGGCTCGTGAACTTATATACGAGCTCGGGCTCGGCTCGTTAAAATATATTAAATAAATTATTAATTTAATATATTATTTTAATATAATTTTATTAAAAAAATATATAAATATATATTATAGTAGGCTCATATAGGCTCGTTTAGATTCGTCAAGCTCGCGAGCTTTTAACTTTGAGGCTCGTGGCTCGGCTCGGGCTCGGCTCGCCAGAAGCTTGTTTGAATCGGAACTCGAGCCGAGCTTTAGATGAGCCGAGCCCGAACTGTTTGTGAGCCGGCTCGGCTCATTTCCAGCCTTAATTGAGTGAATTACAATTCCCTATTAAAATGTTGAAATAACCAATTTAGTTAATAAAAATTGAAAACTAAAAAAGTTATTTTATAGAAAAATATGACGTGTTGCATTACTACGAAACCACCTATCAGCACGTGATTAATTTACTTGGTTAGAGTTTCCTTTTTATTATAATAGAGATAGAGAAGTTTATTACTTATTTTGTTTGTATTCAATTGATTTGATTTTTGAGATGATGTGCTTGCAAGTATAAAATAATTTATTTATTCATGTTTTCTATTTTAAAAAAATTATAAAACATGTTGGGTTGAATTTTTTGTTTTAAAAAAAGAAGATGCTTAGTAAATTTTAAGTTTAACCAAACATATACTTTATATATATATATATGTATATGTATATATATATTAAAAAAACAAATTCTTGTATTATTATTATTTTATAATAATATAGATTATGGATTTATGTCTATTTTAAAATTTTAAAATTGAATTCGAAAAATGAATAATATAAATATAAACTCATATTTAAACATCTAATGGCAAGTAGCTCTATTTAATTTACAAAGAGCAACAATATCTTAAAGGTCTATGTGAGAACTAATTGAACAAAAATCTCTTTATATAGTTGGAAAATATATTTTTTCTTAAAATAGAAAAAATTGAATATTAGAATTTATTATAGAAAGAATGTTAATTTCTTTTTTCATCAATTGAGTGAATTACAAATGCTATTAAAATGTCGAAATAACAAATTTAATTAATTAAAATTTAAGAATAAAAAATAATTTAGTAAAAACTTATGATATGTTGTTTTTTTTTACGAAGCCACTTATCATTGTTAGGTTTACCGTAAAAGAGAGAGAAATTATCCAATAATTAATAATTTAGAATTATTTATAATGGAAAACAAATCTACTTTTTTTTAATAACATATAAAATTATACATACAATGTTTATGTGTTCTTTGAAAATAGGGAAAATTATATAAAATAAACCAAATAAAGTTTAAAATTTCAAAACTAAACCAATAGAATTTTATTTCTACTTTTGAGTCACCCAAATTTTGATTTTCAAAAATAGACCATCACATATATGAAGGTCTTCTTCACAAACCACCTTCACACATTCACAAATTAGTGTAAAAGAATTTCACATAAGGATAAAATGTTCAATTTGGTTATTTTTGAAAAGTGAAAGTTTGGAAGATTATTTTTGTAAAATTTTTAAAGTTGGACTATATAATGTAAATAAAAGTTATAAATTAACAAAAATAAAAATAACTCAAAATTAAAATATTACAATAGAAAGTAGAATTATATTAAATATATAAAAAAATAATAAAAAGGATAAATTTGCAATGTCATGTTTTTTTTTAATGGTTGAATCTTATATTGGTTTCACTAAAACTATAGAATCTATTTTTATTACAAATATGTAACATTATAAATATTATAAATTGTTTATAATTCTTTTTAATGTGTAATTTTTATGATTTTATTTTTAAATAAATTTAATAGATGAGAAAATTCAAAAATAAAAATTATCATATGTACATTGTAAACAACATATAAAATTGAGATTTGATTTTAAAATAAACTTCATATAGATACAATAAAAAAATATAATTTAAAATTATAATTATTAATTTTATATATTTTCTTACATGAGTTGAGCAATTAATTCAAAGAATGTTCTTTTTTTCGATTTTTTTTTCCATAAAACATAACTAGGAGGTTCATTATGTCCACTAATTCAAAATTTTCAAATTCAAGAAAATTCTCAAAATTCATGTTAGTATCATCAAATTCCATAAATACCTATTTATTGACATTCTAAATTACATACAAATCAACCCAAATCATATAAAAACCAACGCCTCCTAGGAAAAGTAGTTAGACATATTTTCTTACATTTAAATTTTCATGAAATTTAAACATGTTAGCTATTAAAATAAGAGTCCACTGGATTTCTAGGCCATAAAGAATTTACCATACAATTATAGGCCACTTTTGAAAAGTTTGCAAAACTAAACTTTGATTTTCACTCCATAGGCCATTCACAGCTATGAGCGTAATTTACAGACTGTGAGCATAATTCACAGCATCTGTGAATTGTAAAGTTTCAGGGGTATTTTGGGAAACTTGGCCTATGGAGTGAAAACTAAACTTTAAAAAGCCTGTTTTTGTATGTTTTTCAAAACAGGCCTATAGTTGTATTTTAAACTTTAAAAAGCCCATTTCTTAGAATTTTCACTTAAAATAATAATAATAATAATAAAATTTTTATTATAAGGTTTTAAATTTAATTTATTTATTATAAAATATTTTTAAAATATTTTCATTAATATATACATCTACAATAAATAACAAAAGGTTCAAATAATTAATTGAATAATATTTTGAAAGAATGGAAATAGTTCTTAAAAAAAAAAACTATTGCTGTGGAGTTAATAGAGGGTAAAAAGGGATAAAAGAAATTAAGAGTCTTCCCCAATAAACTATTAATTAAAAAATAATATATAACCTGAATATTAGTATCGGATTATTAAAAAAACTTATATTATTCGAAAATATTAACAAAATCCTCTAATCTAATTGTAATTTGATTGATACATTTTTCTCAAATTTATATTTATTTTGTATAATAATATTTTGAGAAGAAAGTTGACTACAAAATGTGAATCCAAAAAAAATAACAAATTTAATATTAATTTGTGATATAAGTTTCTTTCATTTGTTGAGATGATAAAATTGATTATAAAATTATTTATATAAATATAGTAATAGATAATATTATTTTATTCATTTTTATAGAGAATATAATATACAATAATTTATTATATGTAATTATTTTTATATTTAAATTTATAATTATGAAAATTAAAAAAAATTAAGCATTTATTGTGAGATGATAATTTATTTAAGTATTAATAGGATATATATTTTTTCCGATATTGTTTTAGTAAATTTATATATAAATGTAACAATAAAATATTAACAAATTTATATATTTATATGGAAACTATGAATTAAAATAAAAATAATTTAAGTACAATTTAAAAATAAAAATAAAATTAATTTAATTATTTCTAAATTCACAGTCTGATTGAATATTCTTAAAATTAATATTTTAAAAAAATAATAATTAAAAATTACCCAAAAAAATCTCACTCATTCCATGACAAATAATTATTTAATTTAATTAATTTAAATGTTAAAATTGTAATTTAATAAAAAAAAAATTGGTGCAATTTTTTTATAAAATCACGTGGTGAGTAATTAATGTAGAGAAATTAATAATAAAAAAAAGATTCATGTTTATTAATTATTTTGCAAAATAGGAAAACACTTCAATAGTGAATAACTGATTTCATTAATTTATATTTAAAAATTTTCATTTCATAATAACGTGTAACTTTTTTTTAAATCACTACTTACTATTCTCTTTTTAATTTACTTTGTAAATTTTCTCTTTTAATTATAGTAAAGATATAATTCTGAGATTAAATTTATAATTTTTTACTAACTTTTATTTTAGAATTACAAAAGATGTTTCAAAATATAGTTCTAATTATAAAATTTAAATCTCTCCATCCCAAATCTCTTCACAGGTCTTGTATGGTCCGATGGGCGAAACAAAGTAATCACGAACAAACTTATGCTGAGGAATTTGACTAATCTTTTTATAATCATCATCGTTTAGCTTCCAGTCAAACACTCCCAAATTTTCTATCATTCTTTCTTTATTGTAACTCTTCACAACTACTGTTGCGCCTTGGTCTATTATCCATCTTAAACAAACCTGCAAAGTGTTATCAAATCTCAGTCCATAAACAATACTAGTTACCATAGAGTATGCAAATGAACCGACCTGAGCAATTGTTTTGTCATGAGCCTTTGCAATTTGATTCAGTGCTTCATTGGTCATAACTCTATTAGTACCCCAAGAGGACCCTACAGCTCCCAAGGGAGAGTATGCAGTTACAATAACACCTTTGGCCTTGCAAAACTCCACTAGCTTCCTCTGTTGCCAAACTGGGTTCATCTCAACCTACAAAAATGGTCTCCCTCAGTACTTGTACATTGCCTATATTGGTAATTGAAAACATATAATAACTGATTCTCACTTGATTGATAGATGGAGGAATGGTAGCTAGATCAAGTATGGTCTGGAGCTTCTTACAAGAGAAGTTGCTGACACCAATAGACTTGGTGAGACCAAGCTTTTGACATTCTTCCATTGCTTCCCACACTCCTTTGAAATCAAAAGGGATTAGTTCACCTCCAGGTATTGGAAATTGATTTGCGCTATCCGGCTTGGCACTGACAGGCCAGTGTATGAGATACAAGTCAAGATACTCTAGCTGAAGTTTTCTGCACCCACCAAATTAAAATTAAAAATACCTTAGCGATTGGCTTGTCAGTTATGTATGTAATAGACAAGCAAAATGGAACACAAACAAAAACAACAGCACCTGACCTGACCTGACCTGAGAGATTTGTGTAAAGCAGGGAGGACTAGATGGGGATGACAATCGGTGCACCAGAGCTTAGAAGTGATGAAGAGCTCTGCACGAGAAGAAATAAGGCCAAGTTGAAGTGCTTCAACAATAGCATCACCAAGAGCCTGTTCAGAGCCGTAAAATGAAGCTGTGTCGAAGCTTCTATAACCCACTTTGATGGATTCTAGAATAGCCTGCTTGGTTTGCTTCGTATCATCAGCTGCCGTGCCCATTCCGATCACCGGCATCTTAAATGAGGAAAGGAGATTTACTTCCGGCACATTCATCGCCACGATTTGAACATTGAAATAATCTATGTTGTTTATATAATGAGCATATATGACTTTGTTATTTGTAATATGTGGGTCATTGCCAGCTCTGATATTAAATAACAAGGAAGACTACCATATAGGGGAGAAAATCTAATTAATGATTTCACACTTAATAATATCAAATCATAAAAATTAAGATATTAAAATGGTATTATAATGGGTCCGCTGTATTTTTGGACTTTTTATTAAAAAGTTAAATTTTTAGATCAAAATTAAAATTTTTACAAAATTAAATTTTTTTCAAAATTTTTTTTAAAAATAGACCAATATAAATATTACCTCTACTTCCCGATCTTGGTGTTTTTTTCCGAATAAATCAGACCAGGAAGCAGAATACTACACCAGAAAACTGACAAAATATAACTGTTTCCTGTTGTTCTGCCTCCCGGACAGGGAAGCAATTATGTACCTAGAAGCTCATTTTTGCATTTTTTTAATTAAAAAGTTTAATTTTAAATTTTATTTTATAAAAAAATTAAAAAATACAAATATTGTAGAATTGATCTAAAACTAAGGAAAAATATTTATAAGATCTAATTTTTTATATTATTTCTATTATAATTTGCCATACGATAACAAAGATATATACTCATTATATAAACAACATAAAGAATATAAAAATACGATATAATATTGAGGGTTGGGAACAAAATATTGAAAATAATTTGATTGAAGAATATAATTGCCAAGGCATTCTCACTTTACCATAGTTTGGAATAGAATATTGAAAATAATGTGAATAGAGAATGTAATTGCCAATATTGAAAGTAATGTGATTAGAGAATATAATTGCCGAGGTATCCCCACTCTTCCATAGTTGGGAACAAAATATTGAAATTAATGTGATGAGAGAATATGATTGTCAAGGTGTTCCAACTTTGTCATTGTTGGGAAGCATATTGAAATTAATGTGATTAGAGAATATAATTGCTAAGGTGTTCTCAATTTACCATAGTTGGGAACAGAATATTGAAAGTAATGTGATTAGAGAATATACTTGCCAACGTGTTCTCAATCTGCCATAGTTGGGAACAGAATATGTTGAAGATCCAAGACTCCCAAGAATTACCAGGTTACTTTCTGATCCGAATTTATTTCCGGTCAATATTAAACTATTTTCTTCTATCCCATCTTTTTTTTTATTTTACAACACGTTATCAGCACGAGTATGCTCTCTAGTTGCCTCTTTGCCGGATCTTCCAGATCAGAAAGTGTCTGGTGATGATGTTTTCTTTCTTCTGTGTGTTTTGGGAAATTTTGGAAATTTTTGGAAAAATACCATTATTCACCTGAGTTGAAAAAATGGTGGATCTGGAAAGTTTGAAATTATAATATTATTCACCCGAGCTGAATAATTGAATTTTTGAAATTGAATTCTGGATATCTGGAAATTTAAAGAAAGTGTTCTTGTTTTGCAGAAAATGAATCAATACAAATTCGATGCATTGTTGGTTTCTGGAGCAAATTATATGAGATGGTTGAGTGATTATGAGATAAGGTTGAAATCCAAGAACCTTTATGGAACTCTGGATAAAAATAATGAAACAACTGAGCAGCAAAAGAATAAAGCATTGATTATAATCCGAACCCATCTGAACGATGATTTACAGAATCAGTATATGACTGTCACTGATCCTGCAGATCTGTGGCAAGCATTGATTTCTAGATATAATCGCCAAAATGAAATCATGTTGCCTGAAGCACGTGATGAGTGGGCCAATTTAAGGTTCCAAGATTTTAAAAGCGTGAGTGAATACAACTCAGCCATGTATTTGATTGTGAATAAGCTGAAAATGTGTGGGGAAACAAAATCTGACCATGAAATGTTAAATAAGACATTTACCACATTCCATCCTTCACAAACAATTTTACAACAGCAGTATCGGGAAATGAAATTCCCAAAATATGATGATTTGATTAGACATTTGGATATAGCTGAAAAACACAACCAGTTGTTGTTGAAAAATAGTGAAAGGCGCCCTGTTGGCACCCAAGCATTCCCAGAAGTGAATGCACATTATAATGAAAATCCAGACCGTGGTTGTGGTCGTGGTTACCGTGGTCGTGGTCGTGGCCGTGGTCGTGGCCGTAATTCTGATCGTTGAATAATTATGGAAATGATAGTGGTAATGGTCGAGGTGGTAGAGGTTCTAGAAATGGTCAGTGACGTGGTCGTAATAGGGATTATGGATATCCATATCATAATCCAAATGCTCCCCAGAAGTAGAATAATAATAATGCTAGTTCTAGCAAAGGGAAAGAAGTTATGGAACCACCGAAGTTCAATCGTGGTCCATGTTATAGATGTGGTTCCCCCACTTGTTATTCGAGAACTTGTCGCGCTCCCAAACATGTAGTTGAAGCTTATTAGAAATTGAGACGCGAACAAGAAAAACAAAAGAATAACGAAGCAAATATGGCTGATGTTTTTGGCGATGGTGATACTGGTCCTGTCGACATATCAAATCTTGAAACCACTGATTTCTTTGAAGATCCTGAAGGGAAGATAGATCACCTGATTGGTGATGGAACTGTTAATTACAAGTGAATGTATTTCCTTGTTTTTGGAATATAAATAGAATGGAATGTAATTTTTAGTTTTGATTGTAAATATTTGTAAATAGTTATGAATATTACATTTCCATTCAATTAATGTTATGTTTCATTTTATTAAAGGTTATGGGTTCGAATCAAGATTTAGTTATACCTAGAGATATATGTTTAGCTGATAGCGCTACAACCCATACGATTTTGAGAGATATAAAATATTTTCTGGAATTGATTCCAATTCAAGTTAAAGTGAATACCATATCAGGTCCAGTAGATCTGATCGAAGGCTCCGAAAGAGCTTCAATTGTGTTACCAAATAACACTAAATTGGAAATCGAAAATGCGTTATACTCTCACAAATCCAGAAGAAATTTGCTCAGTTTCAAGGATACAAGAATAAATGGATATGATATTGAAATAGTTGATGAAAAGGGTGTTGAATATTTGTGTATTGTTTCGAACAAATCAGGCCAGAAGCTTGTGATTGAAAAGCTTCCTATTTCATCATCTGGATTATATTATACAACCATCAGGCATATTGAAACCCATGCTATTAAGAACCATAAGTTCTCTGATCCTAGAATATTTCAGCTTTGGCATGATAGATTTGGGCATCCGGGATCCACAATGATGCAAAGAATAATAGCGAATTCAGAAGGGCATCCACTGAGAAATTATAAAATCCTACTGAATGATAGGGACCTGTGTATCCCATGTTCCCAAGGAAAATTGATAACGAAACCATCGTTTACGAAAGTAGGTTTTGAATCTCCATCGTTTTTTCAGAGAATTCGAGATATATGTGGACCTATTCATCCACCTAGTGGACCATTTCGCTACTTTATGGTATTGATAGACGCATCTGCAAGATGGTCCCATGTATGCTTATTATCCACTCGTAATGTTGCTTTTGCTAAGTTGCTAGCACAAATTACTCGATTACGAGCTCATTTTCCAGATTACCCTATAAAGAGTATAAGACTTGATAATGTTGGGGAATTTACATCGAAAGCATTTGATGAATACTGTCAAGTATCTGAGATTGATATTGAACATCCAGTGCCACATGTTCATACCCAAAATGGATTAGCTGAATCATTAATTAAGCGCCTTCAATTAATTGCGCGAACATTGTTAATGCGCTCAAAATTACCAGTAACTGTTTGGGGACATGCTATATTGCATGCTGCTGCATTGATTCGTATTCGCCCAACAGCTTATAACCAATATTCCCCATTACAGTTAGTATTTGGGCATCCTCCTAACGTCTCGCATTTGAGAACATTTGGGTGTGTTGTATATGTACCCATTACCCCAACTCAGAGAACAAAAATGGGACCCCAAAGAAGTTTAGGAATATATAGGGGTTTTGATTCTCCATCAATTATCAGATATTAGGAACCAATGACAGGAGATTTATTTACAGCTAGATTCGCTAACTGTCATTTTGATGAAAGTGATTTTTCATCGTTTGAAAAAAGAAATAATTCTCTAGAAAAGAAATCTGAATTAACCTAGAAGGTTCCAACTCTGGCGCATATGGATCCGCGTACCCCGCAATGTGAACTCGAATTTTGAAGGATCCTACATTTACAAATGATAGCTAATCGAATGCCTGATGCATTTAATGATACTTCAAAAATAACCAAGTCTTATATTGAAGCTGCTAATGTACCAGCAAGGGTAATTGTCCTAGAAGGACAATCTCAAAAGTCAATAGCAAATGAAACTCTTATTCCCCGCCAGAAGCGTGGTAAACCCCCTGGTTCAAAAGATACAATCCCACGAAAACGAAATAAAAATTATCTGGATCCTAAAACCACATCTGACAAAATCCTAAAAGTTGATGAGATTCCTGAAAATAGCCTCCCAGAAGGAGAAAATAATACGGAAATACCAGAATCAAAAAAAATGAAGAAATTTCCATAGACTTCGTTCAAGAGACTTGGAATCAAAATGAAACAATCGTTGATGATTTATTTTCATATTCAGTGGCAATTAGTATTTCATGTGATGATTATGAGCCACGTGATATCCAAGAATGTAAAAGTAGGCATGACTGGAAAAAATGGGAAGAAGCAATCCAGGCAGAATTAAATTCGTTGAATAAATGAAAAGTTTTTGGACCCATAGTTCAAACACTTGAAGATGTTCAACCAGTTGGTTACAAATGGGTATTTGTTCGGAAACGAAATGAAAGAAATGAAATTGTGAGATACAAAGCACGTTTGGTTGCTCAAGGTTTCTCCCAAAGACCTGGAATTGATTACGATGAAACATATTCCCCAGTCATGGATACAATCACATTTCGATTTCTGTTAAGTCTTATAGTTGCTGAAAAATTGGAAATGTGTTTAATGGATATAGTTACTGCGTATCTGTATGGATCACTTGATTCTGATATTTACATGAAGCTCCCAGAAGGACTGAAATAAACTGAATCTCATCGATCAAAATCTCGAAACTTGTATTCCATAAAGTTACAAAAATCCCTATATGGATTGAAACAATCTGGGAGAATGTGGTATAACCGTCTGAGCGAGTATTTGGTTAAGGAAGGATACCAGAATAATACAATATGTCCGTGTATCTTTATAAAGAAATCAGAGTCTGGGTTTGTCATTATAGCAGTTTATGTTGATGATATGAATATCATTGGGACTCCAGAAGAGATCCAACAAACTGTTGAATATCTGAAAAAGAAGTTTGAAATGAAAGATTTGGGAAAAACGAAATATTGTCTTGGTCTGGAAATTGAACATAAACCAAATGGGATTTATCAATCAGCATATATAGAAAAGCTTCTTAAAAGGTTTAATATGGATAATGTCCATCCGTTGAGTACACCCATGGTTATAAGAACACTTGATCCCAAAAAAGATCCATTCCGACCAAAGGATGATGACGAACAATTACTTGGTCCTGAAGTACCATATCTGAGTGCGATTAGTGCGTTGTTATATTTGGCTCAATGTACGAGACCAGATATCTCGTTTGCTGTAAATTTATTAGCGAGATATAGTTCTGCACTAACCCGTCGTCTGTAGCGTCGAACCCCCGCCCCGGTTGAGAACGTAGCGGGTGCCCGAACCGCCACATTAACGATGCAGTTGCGATTTACCATTTAGGAAGATTTCTAACGTCGATCTGTTTATATGATATTTGTGCGGAAAACGGATAAAAATGTTACTTTCTTGAACATATGATACTTGGTTTAAATCATACATAGATGATATTTAGAAATTCAAGTGAATAAAACATCTTTTACAACTATACTTCAAATATATTATAAGCTCATTTACAAATATGATAAAATTTTAAAATACATGTATGGGTGATTACAACATTTGTGAACTTCACCATGAGAGCTTAAATACCACATGCCTTGCTCGATCGAACCTGAAACACAATTTACGGGGAAAAAGAAAAAGAAGAAAGGGTCAGGCACACGCTTGGTTCGCATCCCATGTCCCAAACAAGCACACGCAAATGCTCTTACCTTTCTGTCAATATACAATGCTTTAACACACAATGCAATTCTAATGTGAGCATCTCTAAGCTCACCTTAACTCATAGAAGTCAAACACAACCAATTCCTAGCAATCATTCATGCTAGTGTATCATTCGAGGCATGCTATGTCACACATTCATGCTCATTCTTTGGTTTACCAATCATTAAGATTAATCTCATTTCTCCTTAACGTTAACCATATGTATCCATCAATCAATAATGCGATCAATACGATAATCAAGACAATTGAGTCAATCAAGACAATCATTTCAATTAAGTCATCAAGACGATCAATTCGATTAAGTGAATCAATACAATTACCTCATGACGACCAATCATTACAAAAGACTTGTGAGCCAAACTCCGCTTAGTCCAAACAACTCGACTCAAGTAGATCACCAATCAATCCAACAATCGAAGATTTCAATCTTTAATCAATGGGGTTTCACCAAGCCACGATTATATTCAATTTTTCAGGTTTTAAACACATTACAAAACTATGTCGAATTGCCTACCGATTTGTATATCGAATTACAATTCGGTAACACATGAAATGCAGCAGTACGCCCCTGACCGAATTCAATACCGAACTGTATGCCGAATTACAGTTCAGTGGCTCTAATGCATGTCTCGAAATACCTCTGTCCGAGCTCACTACCAAATTGTATACCGAATTACAATTCGGTAACACACAATTGAAAGACAAACCCTCTGACCGAGCTACACACCGAGCTCCCTACCGAATTATAATTCGGTAACCCATGAAGATGACAAATATGCTCTCTAACCGAACTCGATACCGAACTAGACACCGAATTACAGTTCAGTGTCAAATAACAATTAAAAGATACAAGGTCATTTCTTGAACAAGAAGCAATCAACAAATTGACCACATTGCAAGTTCTCATGTTACAAGACTTTATGGTTTTTAAATATCTTTAAAGATACTTCGTCGACAAGATATTTGATAACAAAATAACTTTTCAAAAATGGTCACAAGTAGGTGAGTTTACTAGCAGTTAAATATACTCGTGAAAGATTCAAAAAGTTTTGGAAACGATTCAATCAAGAGGTTTTTAATTCAAGAATTTCGATTCCTAAATATAGGATGTTTCGTACATTTAAAGAAGATTGAAATCCTTGCAATATCATTGATTTATTTCTATAATTTCAAAATATATAGCAATTAAAGGACATCATCACAAATTCATAGCAACAAACGGGACTCAATTTGGAGTCCGGATACAAAACTTATACTAGTTACACGTATTTTTCAAAAAGCTGAAATTTACGAATACTTGAAGGAGATTTAAAATCTGGATATAAATATGATCATATTTTCAAAATCTGAAGACATATTTGGAAAATAGACTTAAAGACGAATTCATAACCGCAAACGGCACCTAAATCGAAGTTCAGATGAGGGAGAACGAAGACCGACAAGTTGGAAAGGTAATATTGTGGCGCTCCAGGAGTCCATCCGCGGGCAGCGTTGGCTGGCAGCGGACGAAGGAAAATTTGGCAGCGAATAACGCGGCGCTTGTTGTCCTCATTGGCTGCCACCATCCGCTGGCAGCGGACAAGGAAAACTTGGCAGCGGACGTGCCCTGTCTTGGGCAGAATAGTGACACTTCTCAGGTCACCATCTGAGTGATTTGCTCAGTTTCAAAACCCGACCAAACGACATCGAAATGCAACCAAATTTTAAACACATCATCTATGCATATCAAACAATACATACAAACAATCCATTTGTCAAGAGACCCAACCATTTGGGCGAACGAAACTGAACAAGTTGCCTATTTGGTCAACTTGTTGCAGCAGCAACACAAGACAACAATTTCCAATTTTCAAGTTCCTACTTATTCCACCATTTCAATACCAATTCAAGTAAAACCAACATTTACCAACCAAGTTAACAACAAGTTGATTATTAGACATTCAATATGATTCCCCAATTCATAATTTAGCCAATTAAGCTAACAAAGACCCATTTAAACTTGACAAAAACATATTAGGATCACACCACTAGACAAGAGTATTGGACTAAGGGTAGGCTCACTAAACAAATATTCCAAAGCATCAAGATTATGCACAAGACATGTCATGATCTCTTAGTCAAGTTCATTAGTCATCTTGATTACCAATTATGTTCATATCAATTCCAAATTTCCAATATCCATAACAATGTCATTTTGTTATGAAGTTCATTAGGAAGTCTTTCCTACTACCTAACCAATTTCCTCATCAAGTTATCATCAAGTTCAAGTTCAAGTTTAAGAACCTTTTCAAGTTCATTAGCAAGACAATATCAATACATCATCAAGATCATCATCAACGATATTTCAAGTTCAATATGAAGCAAGTTTAAAATATTGCAAGTTCTAAACAATTCAAGTTCCGAAACATTTGAAGTTCAACATTACAGTTTAAACAATCCAAGTCGAAATATTTCTAGTTCAAAAATATTTGACAAGTTAAGTTTCCATAATATATGACCAACCAATTTCAAATACTCAACAATCAAGTTCAATAGACACATTACTCCATTTTTAAGTAATCGCCCTTAATTCTAGCTTGATTAGTGAAAACGGGACGTTAGGGCCGAAGCCATCGTTTTAGAGCCAAGCTCTCGTTGGGGTCCGAAGACCAATAATCCGTAGAGCCGATTTACTCTCCCTCGAGTCGGTCATCTACCTTTGGATTCGTTCGTTAGGCTCAAAGGTTGTGGTGTCGTCACACCGGTTAGGAGTCGTCACTCAATTCGTTCGTTTTTGGCCCCAATGCCAATTTATCGTTCATGTATACACATGTTGAGAATTCTCATTTTTCCCTATGGCATACCACTACATTCGCTAACTAGCTATAATAAGGGCAATTATCCGTTTTAGTGATTCAACCACAATCACACATTTATCATTTCTTTTATAACTTTCGTTTGCACATTTGACCTCTTAGAGGTACCAAGACAACATTGTCATTTGAAATCGTTTAGCCACAAGGCGAACACATATGCATTTTCACATAGTCATAAATGTAATATGTTTATAATTATCAAGTCATGTAACAACCAACATGTCTTACTAAACACATGTCAACACCATTTCAAGCATCCACAATCAAGAGCGGAAAGATAAGTCTCTAACCTATGCCCTTCAATATCCGCAAACAATGTGGACTCGGTCCACCCAAAACTTCAATTCCCAAAGCAGCGCCTAGCATGATTCTACATGCATTACATACATGCTCTAGCGTCTTAACATGCAAGTATGCTCATCATATCAACTTTTGGTTGGTTATCTTATTTAACCAATTTCATGGCATAATTACAAGTAAACAAATATTCAATGCATCAACCAATAACAAAGAAGTGTGTAGGGCTAAAAACGGAAATACGAACCTCCCATCCGTCGATCCACAAGTTAGAAAGCCGCTCCCGTGAGGGTTTCCACTTGTTCTAAGCCATCACCAATATACAACTATCACACTACAACCGTAACATCATCACCATCATAATCACAAGACTCCAACACAATTCAATCATCACATAACATAGCTATTAAGGGCATTAACTCAAATAGATGAGATTAGGGTTCCACAAATGGGTTGGAAATAAACCAAAATCATTTATTAACAACCTAGGATCATTATTTAACAATATTTATCCAACAAAAATCATTTCTCCTCAAGCAATAACAAAACAACAATAGTGAAAATTAGGGCTTTTAACATCTAAACTCTAATGGAAGCTATGACATATGTTTAACACTTAAAATCAACTCAAAAACAATTTATAAGCATCATGAAACAAAACCCATATCATTAATTCAAAACCATCAAGTGTAGAGAGAGAAGAGATTTTTACCCATGAAAAATATAGCTTTCAAAACTTCCAAATAGCATTCAATGACCTCCTTGAATGTTGTTGATGAAACTAATGGGAAAATTGATGGTGGTTGGAGTGATTAAATGAGAGAAATAAAAGCTAGGGTTTTGGCCATGGAGAATAAAAGGATACGTATGAGAAGGGGGAAGAAGAAGAAGGGGAGAATGAGTGAGTGTGGTGGTGGGTGTGTATTCTTATACACACACATGTGGGCTTTAGTTTTAGATTGGGCCAAGTTTGGGCCCAATCCAATTCCGAGCCCGTTTTCCACCAAAACTCAATTCCGACTTTTCTGTACTTCTCCAAAATTTATTTTCAAGTTTTGAATTAAAAATCACCATCGATTTCAAAAATCCGAATTTTTCCGCTAAGAGGGGCAAAATTATAATTTTACCAAAATTTGACGTTTAGATTCAAAATTCATACTTTCCACGTCCAAAAATAATTTTGACTCCATGCTTCCAATTAAATCGAGTTTTATCCTAAAAGCCCAATTCTGATTTCAAAGTCCGTTTTTGAATATTTAATTTCAAATTAAATAAAGGTTTTTGATCTTAGTATTTTCTTTTCAAAATAAATTTTCTAATCTCATCATTGCCCTTTATAGTATTTCAACTTATTCCGAAGTGGAATGTATCGAAAATCAAACATGTAAGAATTTCAAATTGGCCCTAACTTCTAGGCCCAATTTGCGGACGTTACATCGTCATTGGAATGGAATCAAACATATTTTGCGTTACCTGAAGGGTACAAAAGATTTGGGATTATTTTATATGAATTTTGATAAATTTCTGGGTTTGACTGGTTATGCCGATGCTGGATACCTTTCGGATCCGCATAAAGGACGTTCTCAAACTGGCTATATTTTTACATATAATGATACTGCGATCTCTTGGAGATCTACGAAACAAATTTTAGTAGACACGTCCTCGAATCATGCTGAAATTCTGGCATTACACGAAACCAGTCGAGAGTGTATTTGGTTCAGATCGATGATCCAACATATCCTGAATTCATGTGGTATCTCTGAAACTACGAATGGGGCAACTGTTATTTTTGAAGATAATGCTGTATGCATCGCCCAAGTTCGGGGAGGTTACATCAAGGGAGATCGAACCAAGCACATTTTTCCAAAATTCTTCTACACCCACGAGCTTCAGAATACGGGTCAAATCGATGTGAAGCAAATCAGATCCTGCAATAATCTAGCCGATCTATTAACGAAATCATTACCGACATCAACGTTTGAAAAGCTCATTTACGAGATCGGAATGCGAAAGCTCTCCAGATTAGTAGATTAGATTATGGGTATAATTATCAAGGGGAGTTTTTGTAATTGGATTTCACCAACTATACTCTTTTTCCTTCGTCCAGTTTTTGTCCCACTGAGTTTTTCTGGCAAGGTTTTAACGAGGCAGTTAATAGGTGGAATTCAAGGGAGAGTGTTGTGAACATGGTGGATTTCCACCTCCTACTTGAATGTGTAATACATGCAGGATATGTATGCATGCAACACAACAGGTGTTCATACAATTTGCTATATATATATATATGTATAATCTGAGTGAATAAAGAACCCAGCACATTTTGCTCTTCTCGGCATTCTTTCTTCTCTACATTTCTTTCTTCTTCTTTCTGTTTTGTTTAATTAATTGTTCAAGATCCAAGACTCCCAAAAATTACTAGGTTACTTTTTGATCCGAATTTATTTCCGGTCAATATTAAACTGTCTTTTTCTACCCCACCTTTTTATTTTACAACAATTGGCAAGGTGTTCTCACTCTATCATAGTTGGGAACAGAATATTGAAAATAATGTGATTGGAGAATATAATTGTCAAGGTCTTCTCACCCTGCCATAGTTGGGAACAGAATATTGAAAATAATATGATTGGAGAATATAATTGTCAAGGTGTTGTTACTATTTATTTTATATATATATATATATATATATATAAAAGAAAGTAATATCATGAGTAGTAATATAAAGAAAAGGTCCATAGTACATTGGCATTAACCTTATTATTTATTTATTTCATGGACACAACAATAATACTCATGCCCCACTCACTCACATGTAACACGACTTATATTAATGGAGTATTGCAACAGCTGGGTTATGTGTAATGCCAAATATTGAGACAGACTTTATTGCTGGAGGTTTAATTCAGCTCCGCTGCGTTTTCGTTTTGGTTTTGGTTTGGATTTACTCACTTGGATTAGTTTAGGAGTCCACTTGGAGACAAAGTGATCAGAGACGACTCTGAGTTAAGCGGTAACTTCTTTATTTTTGCATGCATTAGCTCTTTATTACACATTTCAAATTAATAGTATAACAAATCTTTCATTCCACCTCTCTTTCGACCATTCTCTATTATTTTATCTATATTATATTTTATATATATATATATATATATATATATATAAAAATAAGTAGACATTTATTCCGTGAACTCACTCTATAATACATTCATAATCTACCAAAAAAAACTAATTTATATATAATTTAAGATTTTAAAAATAATATATTAAAAAAACTATTTAAACTGAATTCAACATGTACTGAATTAAAAAATAGGGAAAATTATTGTTTTTAAATTTTATTATAAATTTTCTATTAAATTATTAGATAAGAATTAGTTATTTGCATATTATATTTATTTATTTCTTCAATTATTCGTCATTTTAACTTTTTTTTCCATTATTTATTTACCATAATCTATCATCACACATTTATTATTATTAAGGAAGAGTTTAAAGATTTTTCTAATTCTTTAATAAAAGTTAAATTTGTTTAATAAAAATTAATATGTTTCTTCCAAATATAGATTATATATTGTTTTTTTAATTTTAAAAATAGTATGAACTATAAATTTTTAGTACTGTACGGATCCACGGATGGTCAAGGATATCTTTTTTATTTTAGAACAAAAATTAAAATTAATTTCTTTTTTTAATTTGTATCATAGAAAATTTACTTTTATCCTAAATTATAAAAGAGAATTTACGAATTTCCAAATTTATTCTTATATGAAATTTCTGATAATTTATTTTCTAACAAAATTCAAAATCGAATCAAAACAACGAGTCTAAACCCGAAAATTTGACGTTACGATTTTAATGAAAATATACATCCTAAAAATTATTACTGGAGAATAGGAGGATTTGAACTATCCTAAAGTTAATTTCCTCGTATCTTCTATTACAATACCTACTATTGTCTCGTACAACTACGAAACAATTACGGAAACAAGTAAGATTTGTGTTCACGTTATTACAATACCTACTATTGTCTCGTACACCTACGAAACAATTACGGAAACAAGTAAGATTTGTGTTCACGTTGAAAAATACATTATTTATTGATACATTTAACTTTGAATAATAAAACAAACACGTTTGCAAGGTGTGCCATCCACAAGGTGAGAGCATAATAAAGAAAATGGGGTTGGTTTATATTTAAATGCAATAGATATATTTTTTCAATCAGTTATTAGCTTCTTCACTTCTTATCGTTTAAAAATAAAATATTAAAATAGGAGTGTAAAATATCGAGAAGAGGACTAAAAATAAAGATGAACCATGGTCTATAAAGAAAAATATGTATCAAGAGACTCTACCCTAACAACCTACATCTTTTTGTTCTCCTTCTCTGAACTCTCCACTTTTGTGTCAGGATTAACTTTTTCTTATTTTGGTGAAGCATGTAATCTAATCAATACTCAAACTTTCTTCTAATTTTGGATTTAGTTATCTGTAAATTAGTAAGCCAAACTTGAAATCCCTTCGAACCATTCAAATAACCCAAAAACGTGGCATTTCTTAATCTAGATTCTGACTTTCTATTATTCAATAAGTATAGATAGACATCCAAATATCTGCTGCTCAGAAAAATAAATAGATTTTACCATACTGTATCTCTTTAGGAGTCTTACACTCGATTGATACGGATGGAAAATGATTCACCAAGTAATAGGCTTTTGTAGCAGTCCCAGCCAAAAAATTCTGATGTCAATCTAGAATTATTTATTTCATAATAAAATTTTTTATCAAAAGAGTTATATTCATGCATTCGGCTAAACCATTTTTTTTTCTGTGTATCCTGCTAGCGTTAAGATGTTTTGTGATGCCTTCTCTCTTACAGAATGAATTAAATTTCCAATTGAAAAAATCCAACCCATTATTAATCCTGAAGCACTTCACTTTCTTCCTAATATACTTTTTAACTAATGACTTCAATCTCTGAAGGATTTAAAAGCTTCAGACCCATTATTCTAGAAATAGACCAATTTTTTCTTGAAAAATTATCAATTATTGTCATCATATAACTAGATATATCTTTGATGTAACATGTGATAGTCCCTATAGATCAGAATGGATGTAATCCAATACACCTTTACTTTACAAAACCTATGATTCATTAAGCTTGTAAGTATGTATTATTTAAAATTCTTAAGCTTTTTCTTCTATCATAATTAGCAAAACTTCCGTTTTACATTCAAATAATATACCATTTAATAATAAAAATCACAATTTAAACAATGACGTCTCTTATGTAGAACAAACCAAAACCATCCAATTCACCAATTAAGTAAAAATATTTTTCCACAAATTTGACTCATTAGACTAAAATCTCAAATTGTTCTTGAAAGGAGGAGTTAACTTGGATTTTTTTCAAATAAATTTTCCATAGCTCATTCATGGATTTTTTTTTTTCAAATTTTCTATGATATAATATTATAAGGGATGAGATACAAATAAAAAATAAAGTTTCAACTTTATATGCTTTTCAATTATTTTTTAATTTTTCAAAAAATTTACTTGAAATTTAAATAAGGAAAATTTTTATAAAAAAAAAATCATTAGTTTGTCATATTAATTTTTAAAAAATCTCAAACTTTTTCATTTTTAAAAAAAAAAAATTCAATTTTTCGAATATTCCATGGTTCCTTCGTCATGAAGGATAAACAAGAGTATTTCGTATTTTCAATCTTTTGAAAAATAAAAAATATTTTTAAAGCCAAAAAGTTAAAAACTATTTTTAAAACCAAAAAAGTTAAAAATTATTTTTAAAAAATTGAAAATTACAAAAATTCTCTTAATTATCATGAACCGTTCAACCTTTTTTTTTTCTTTTTCTAAAACAGAAAAGACAGAAAAGTATGTGATTTTTTTATAGTAAAATCTGCTATGAGTTTTTAAAAATTTTCTTTTTGAATAACTTTCTACTAAGGAAGGAAATTTCCGTAAAAAATTTCTTAAAGAGCACGAAAAGAGAATAAAAGTATTTTAAATATACCGTATAATTTCCATAAAAAGATCCTATTGTGTATTAGTAGAGGATAATTCTTTATTTGAAAATGCATATGCCCAGTACAATAATAAAATGCCATAACCTGACACACTATTCTTTCAACTCAAAAGCTTCCTTAACCAGTCGTCTGGTTCCTTCTTGTCTTTTGAACTCATCCAAAAACTCCTTAAAATTATACTTCCTATAAAAAAGAGGATGTTCTTCATCAACTAACTCTTCAATAGGACCAACCTCAATACTTACATCCGGTTCATAAAACATAGCAAATGCCACCCTTCTCTTTTCTTTATTCGTCACAACTCTATGGTGAACACTCTTGAACCTGTTATTGCTCATAACCTGTAAACATCACCACATAAAATGAGCAACAGTTAATATCCAACTAACTAACAACACGTGTTAAGTTCACCTGGATTTGATCACCCAAATTGATGACAAATGCATTAGGGATTGGATCAACCATTACCCATTTTCCATCTTTAATGACTTGGAGACCTGAGACTCCTTCTGATTGTCTTAGTACAGTGAGTGCAGATATATCAGTATGAACATTCAGGCCTAAAGTCAGTTCAGGATTCGGACATGGAGGGTAATAGTTTGACTGAGCTCTCTTGCCTGGATTCGGACCAAGCTTTTTCTTCAAACAACCTTGTTCAAGTCCAAGTCCTAGAGATATCAAGCTCAGAAGCCTATCCACCATTCTACCAATCTCCTTCTCATATTCATCATACACCTCCCTGTATTGAGGAGGATTTGCAGGCAGAAGATGACTCAATTCATGAAAAGGAAGCCAAAGATGAGAAAAAGATTCACTCCACATCGAAACCTTTTCTTGACTGCCATTGTTCTTGAGATAGTAGCTGAAAAGCCTGACAGGTTTGGTTGGATCAGTCGAATAGAATTCCTTTTTGTCTTCTGTAGGTAATTCAAAGAAATCTGTGATAACACTCATCATTCTATCACACAACTCCTGAGGGACACCATGATTGACTATCTGGAAGAAACCAAACTCCTCACAAGCTCTGGACACTTGTTGCACTAACTGGGAAGACCCCATTTCATTTTTGATGATTTCATTGCAGTCTTTCAAATCAATAACCGGGATTGAATTCAAAACTGAGACTTGTGAAAGGTCTGGCCTTTTCTCCTCTGGAAGAACGTAATCGGAAGGAAAACAGACAGACGATGCTTTGGTGTTGTTGAAAGTAGAAATGTAAGCTGCTGCTTCCATTGGAACCAATGAGGCGATCTAAATCAAGATGATGTAGTTTGACAAGTTATTGATATTTGAATGAAACCATTCATTTCTTAAATAAAGCCGGTCTACATTGCAGGACAAGAAAATGCCCACCAAATCTCGCACTATGATAATGCTAATTAAGTAAACAGAGCAATTATTGCTGATCAATCATAATAATCATTTACAATAAAACAAACATCTTGCTTCGCTGTCCGCAAATAGCAACTTGGTGGTCAATTCAGTACGTGGGTCCATTTTGTCATACACACGTTTAACATAACTAATAACCTACTCCATTATCAATTTCTTAAGTAAATGTACAGTGGTATGTTGCAAATTCCAGGAATTTAAACATTGAATGGCATTGTTAATTCCACAAGGAAAAGTGAATTTCACAGAATTTAGAATCAGTTTCTTAGATTTTGTTTGATTGAGATAACTTCCTATATTCATGGACAGTGACTGATCAAAATTCAAGATCTAAAACACATATGAAAACATATCAAAATGTTACCTGATCTGGTGAAATAGGAGGATTCAATGGCTGGCTTTTCATCTTTGATCAAATGGAGATGATTCACTTCCTACTCTTTTCTGATTGGCTGGCTTATCAGAATCTGAGGGTAGGTTTATTTATATTCTTCTTCAAATTGGTAACAGTGTTTTAAATTAACAGTTTTGATTATTAAGTTCCATAAAGAAGTAATGGCTTCATTTATTTACTTCATTGAATTAATAGATTTTGTTAAAAAATTCAATGTTTGACTGTTTCAGTAATTGCATTAATTTCGTAGAGGGTTGTATTTAAATCATAATTATGTGAGTAACATTTTTGTTTAATAAACTGGTTTAGTTGTTATTATAGATTCAGTTGAGATTTGCTTTAGTTATTTAATTTGTTAAACTAATTTCCTTTTTGTATGGACGAAATTAAACTACATCAGAAGCAACTGTTTGACTTTTTGTATTATTTAATTTCTTCTCACGCAAGCAAAGCAGTATGATATGATATTGTATCATGTTCGGTATTCCTTTCCACCTAATAAGTGATCCAAGCAATTTCATTTCCAAATTTTTGAAATTTTGATATGGTATTGCACATTTACGCTCCAAGCAGGGTTTAAATTAGTGTGTAAAAATAGACTTTATATTATGGTTTTGAGTCAAAAAAAATTTTAATGTCCAAATTTGAAATATTTGATATTATATTATATATTTACCCTCCAAATAGGGTTTAAATTAGTATATAAAAATAGACCTTAAGCCATAAAAAATATATATATTTAATGTGATATCCAATTTTGTAAAAGGAATCATAATTCATTGAGAACATAGTACAAGATGCTACACATAGAAGATAAAGAGTACAAGAGTTTCTTGAAGCTCTCAGATTAAAGAACACATGTTAATGTCCTTGTTCAATTTTTGAGCTGAAAAACTTCCTTCACCTTCCTACTTGTTCCCTCTTGTCTGTGAAATTCCTCCAAAAACTCTGAAAATCTATAGTTCCTGTATAATGGAGGGTGGTGTTCATCGACCAGATCTTCTATAGGTCCAATTACAGAATCTGAGTGAGGTCCATAAAACATTGCTAATGACAACCTTCTGTGTGCTTTGTTGGTCACAGCTCTGTGAAGCACACTCTTGTACCTTCCATTGCTCAGAACCTTCAATCAACCAACAAAACCATAAGACAAATAACACCTACTAACCTCATGGTTTCCAATACACAACATAAATAGAACAATTCATAAGTTTATTACTATACCTGCAACTGGTCGCCAATATTAATGATAAAAGCATTAGAAAGAGGATCAACAGTGACCCATTTTCCATCCTTGGTCATCACTTGAAGGCCATTAGCTCCTGATTGCTTCAGTATAGTAATCACCCTTCTGAAATCCGTGTGAACAGGTAAACCCATTGTAAGTTCCGGATCCGGACAGGGAGGATAGTGGTTTGAGTGTGCCTCAAGAGTTGGATTATCACCGAGCCTTTTATGTAAATAACCCTTTTCAAGCCCTAGGCTTTGCGACATCAAACACAGAAGCTTATTCATCAATTTACCAATCTCTGTTGCATACTCAGCAAACACATCTCTACACAATCAAATCAATCACAGAAACTCAAATCACTAACCCTTATGTTGACACAAAACAGATGCAATAGAAATATATACAAGTACCTGTACTGAGGTGGATTTTCCGGCAAAAGATGAGTCATTTGTTGTGTAGGATGCCATGGATGAGCGAAACATTCACTCCAGAACGAAATCTTGTTGTTTTGATTGGAATCATCCGTCTTGAGATAGTAGTTATAGAGCCTGACTCGCTTGGACTGATCTGTTGTGTAGAATTGCTTTCTTTCTTCGAAAGGAAGGTCATAGAAGTCAGAGATGACACTCATCATTCTGTTGCAGAGTTCTTCAGGGACCCCATGGTTGATGATTTGGAAGAATCCATGTTCTTCACAAGCTTGGGATAATTTCTCTAACACTGAAGAGGAAACGTCGCCGTTTTCAGCACAGTCGATCAAGTCTATGATGGGTATGGAGTCGAAAGTGGAGGTTTGGGAAATGTATGGTCTTTTGTCCTCCGGGAAAATGAAATTTGAAGGAATTGATGCTGTCTCCATTCAAACAATAAACTTCAAACAAATTGCTTGTGTACAAGATTTAGATCAAAGCGAAAACTTTATACAACTATATCAGTAACATTTATAATTTTTAAAAGCAATTTTTTATAAGTTTTCTGGACAGAATCCAATGCTCCACCAAGCAATTCACGCATTTAAACTACAAATATATTATTTTGATTATCTTTGTTACTAGTCTCCATGTCAAACAGTAGCAACGTTAAAAAACCACCGTGAAATACGTACCGAGATCAAGATGCTCCGTCGCCGGCGAGATGTGAGGCACGGGGAGTCGGCGACAGCGAGGAGTGGTGAAAGAAATGTGACGTGGACGAATGAGGCAGGGACCGCGAGGCACTATAGATTGCAGAGTATGTATTTTCATCGCCGTCGACGGCGCTGGAGAGAGAGGCCTCTTCGGGGATCTGGATCACTGGGGAGGCGTTTTGGTTCCATGTTAGGGTTCAGTTTTGTCCCTAAACTACGTAGTTTTGCGTAAAAATTTTTAATTAAAAAATTTCAATACCCGACCCGACCAGTTTGATTTCTTCTAATGTTTTATTTATTTAAAAAAAAAAAATTACAAGTCATTTCCTAATGTTTTATTATCAGAACATGTCATTATTTCTGAGCTCAAACACTTCCTTCACCATTCGTCTTGTTCCATCCTGCTTACTGTATTCTTTCAGAAACTCTGAGAAACGATAGTTTCGATACAATGGAGGGTGTTTCTCATCAATTAGCTCCTCAATAGGCCCAATCACAGAGTCTTTGTTAGGTCCATAAAACATTGCTAACGATAACCTTCTCTGTGCTTCATTAGTCACTGCTCTGTGATGCACACTCTTATATCTTCCATTACTCAGCACCTTCATTACATGACAAATAAACAATAAACACAAGATCATAATACCTCTAAATTTGAGATAAAAAAAAATATTAGATTGTTAAGTACCTGCATTTGATCACCCAAATTGACGACAAAAGCATTAGGGATAGGATCAACATACACCCATTTCCCATCTTTGATGACTTGGAGACCAGTCACTCCTTGAGATTGGTTTAGTACAGTAAGCACCATTTTGAAATCTGTGTGTGTAGCCAATCCCAGGGTGAGTTCAGGGTCAGGACAAGGAGGATAGTGGTTTGATTGTGCTACAAGAGAAGGGCTATCACCAAGCCTCTTCTTCAAATGATCATGTTCCAGACCCAGCCCTCTGGATAATAAACACAGAAGCTTGTTCATTAAGTCACCTATCTCCTTTGCATATAAAGCAAAAGTTTCTCTATATTGAGGGGGATTTTGCGGTAAAAAATCGGTCATGGGTTGTGTAGGATGCCATGGATGACAGAAGCATTCGCTCCACATTGAAACCTTGTCTTCACCATCCTTGAGATAGTAGTTGTAGAGCTTCACTTCCTTGGAATGGTCTGTTGTGTAGAATTGCTTTTTCTCCTCAGCAGTGAGGTCATAGAAGTCTGAAACGACAGACATCACTTTGTTACATAATTCTTCCGGGACTCCGTGGTTGATTATCTGAAAGAAGCCGTATTCCTCGCAAGCTGATGATAATTTTTCCAACAATGTTGATGGAACGTCGCCATTTTCGGCGTAGCCAACGAGGTCTATGATGGGTATTGAGTCCAGAGATGAGACTTCAGAGAGGTGTGGTCTTTTGTCTTCAGGGAGAATGAACTGGTTCGGTATTGAAGATGTCTTCATTAGGACAATGACTCCAGAAAATGGCTTATTTTAGGTACTGCTTCGTCTTCCATTCATATATACAGAGAAAATGTTGGGTCAATGTTTACTGGATAGAGATTAGGACCGAGTAAGATTCTGAGCTGGTTCCAATTTGTATTAATTAGTCATCAAGTTTCCTGATTGATGTTATCTTGCAATTACATAGAAGAATAGAATATTGCTCCTCAATTCATTCTGATTTCTGTCTCCAGGATTTCTTTCTTCATTTCTTAGTTCACAACCATTACAAAGTCAATTGCATCATTATCTGGATAAGTTCAAACTTACATTTTTATTCAAAAGAGCAGAGTCGCAAAGACATAAACAGAGTCCAGCATTCTTTAGTTTTTCAACTCAAAAAGTTCCTTCACCATACGTCTCTGTCCGACTTGCTTATAAAACTCTTCAAGGAACTCAGAATAACGATAGTTCTTATACAACCTTGGGTGTTGTTCATCAACCAATTCATCAATCGGACCGATTACAGTGTCAATGTTAGGTCCATAAAACATAGCCATCGTCACTCTTTGCTTCTCTTTGTTGTTAACAGCTCTGTGATGCACACTCTTGTATCTTCCATTGCTCAGGACCTACAAAATAAATCAGATATTCACATTTGCATACCCAGTTTGGACCTACGTTTATAAATCAAGATAAAGACGCACAAACCTGGATTTGATCACCCAAATTGACGACAAATGCATTGGGAACAAAATCAACAGCAACCCATTCTCCATCTTTGATCACTTGGAGGCCAGTGACACCATCAGATTGCTTCAGGACAGTCAACGCATTTAAATCAGTATGAACATTGAGTCCCAGAGTAAGTTCAGGTTCAGGACATGGAGGGTAGTAGTTTGCTTGTGCTTTCAATGTAGGACTCTCACCGAGACTTCTTTTCAAATGATCTTTTTCTAGACCAAGTCCTTGTGATATCAACCTCATAAGCCTATTCATCAACTTATATACCTCCTTTGAGTACTCACCAAACACATCTCTGCAATAGATAACAAACAAAAATATCAGTCAACTTCTCCAAGATCAAGTAGTTTTAACTGAGATTGTTGTGTACATACTTACTTATAGCCTGGTGGGTTTTGAGGTAAAAGATGGGTCAGATCATTTACAGGGTCCCAAGGATGATTGAAGGATTCACTCCAGAGCTGAACCTTGTCTGATCCAGCGTTGATGTAGTAGTTGAAAAGCTTGACTTGTTTGGTCAAATCTGTTGTGAAGAACCGATTTCGTTCTTCAACAGACATAGTTTCAAAGAGCTTGGCGACGGAATCAACCATTCTGTCGCAGATTTGTTCTGGAATTCCATGATTAATAATCTGGAAGAAACCATATTCCTGACAAGCTTGTGAGGTTTTTTCAATTACAAGTAGTGAGGCAGAGTCGGCTCTGTTTTCATTGTAGTCTTTCAAATCGATGATGGGTATGGAGGATAAATGGGAGATTCGGGAGAGGTGGGGTCGCTTCTCCTCCGGAAGAACGAAGCTGGAAGGAATTTTGCCGCTGCAATATGTTCTCTCCATTGATTGAAAAATTAAACTCTTTCTGAAGCTTCACACACCCACCACTCCTAAATTCGGAGTGTTAGTGAACAATCCGGTTGAATAAAGTTATGGGTAGAATGGTTGGTTTGGATTTGATAGAGCATAGGTGGTATGTGGTTTGGTTGATAGTAAATAGGGTGTATTAATATAATGTACTATCATGTCTTGGATTATTTGTATTAACCTTTCAAGAATTGATATATAACTGGCAAGGTTTCCCTCCCAATGTATTGTTTATAGCAGTAAAATATGGTGAAATTATGGTTTGTTGGGTGCTATGGTTGACTATTTGTTATTATTATGCTTGTATTTACCAACTGTTACTGTTATTTGTTTTGTTTATTGGTGTATTATCTGAGAAGTTATTTATTTGTAGTTTATTTAGTTAGGTAAGAAGTATTGATCACTTGTCAAAATAATTAATATAAGAGGTATTTTTTTTATTATTATTTTTGTTTAGAGTTTAATTAAATCAAATATCTTATGTTATGTTAGTTTGTATGTGTTAATCACAGTACAATGACTATTTATCTCCAAGTTAATTATGTCGTGGTCTTGGTATTCTTATACAATTTAACTTCTTTTAGTTTTGAGGGGTATAAAAGCACCTTGTCTTCTAATAAAATCACATTCTTCTCCTTCTGAAAAATTTTTCATATTCTTAATTTTAGATGGTATTACAGCTTAGGATCTAAAGCCCTTTCTCTGATTTCAACTTTTTTTCCATTATTTCATAAATTACATCTTCATCCTCCTTCTCTATTAAATTACACTTCAAGAATTATCTCTTTGTAAAATTCAATTTACACATATTCTTAATTTATAAGATCTTCATGAATTGATTTACGGATCTACTCCTCCTAAAACAATACCCCATTTCCTCCACCAATTCTACCCTCATTCCAAACCCAGAGTTTGTACAATGGTTCAAAAAATATTAACTCCTCCATTCTTGGCCTTTTGCTTCCCTTGCTGAAGATGTTTATCCACTCATCTCTCACCTCTCTTAATATTGTCTAGTAAACACTACCAATGCTTTTGGTTCGGTTTCACAAAATCAACTTCAACTTCATAAAGAATTCCGAGAACTAAAAAGGCTGATCTTTTTTACTCCTGCCGTGAGCATCCAATTTTCTCGGCAGAATTGCATGCAATCATCTATTGGAATATTGGTTATGATTATCATCCAATTATCATTGCCCTTAATCTCAAAAGTGAACTTGAGTCCTTTTATAAAATTTATGGTCATCTTGTGGCTTACGAAGTGGTTCTAATAAATTCTCATAAGTCTATTGCAAATCTCACTCTCATGAATACAAAACTTCTCTTGCCTACTCCTTCTCGCCCGTACTTTTTTCCAAACAAATTTTACTCTAAATTCACCTTTAATCAATTATGAAACAATTAAAATCGTCTATTTTATGGTTACCACAAAACACGGCTAGCTATACCACTTGTAAAACAAATCGGTGACGCATTGCAGTAGAGACGAGTATTGGTAACCACAAAGTAAATAAATATACACAAGATAAGAAAACAGAAGTAGAAAATAAGACACAAGGTTTTTACGTGGAAACCAAAAACGGAAAAAAACCACGGCCGTCAGGACGACGAGAGACTAATTCACTATGTAACAATAAAGCAACGGTTACAACAAGAATATCACTCTCTCACTCCCCAATCCAATTACATTGGTTACAATCTCACACATAAGATCTCCCAATATAACTCTCCCAAGATAACAAGACTCGATCCCAAAACTCAAGATCTCCATGGTCTCCTAGTTCCCAGACCCCCATGGGGCACCTCCCAAACCTAACCAACTAGATCTACATTGTTCTCTCAGGATATCTAATAATAGATACAAGCACCATAGTTATAGCATTAGGTTACTTAATCATAAAGTAATCCTAAACCACTAAGAAAATCTTTTCCTATTTAGGATTCTCCAAGATCTATTTCCTAATTAGAATCCACCTTAGGAAATACCATTCCTAATCAAATATGATACTTCGAGTCTTTTCAAAATTACCAACCAATTATGGATACCGGAATATACCCAAATTCTCGTTACAATCCTAACAAACCACCCCTTGACGAGAATTCCCTTTGTCCATTTTCGACGACCACAACTCAAAACAGAGTTATCATACCCCACCATGAAGGTATACCCACTGAGGTATGATCCATCCCAAGACAAACCATTTAGGAACCATCAACCGAAGATTTTCTTTTCTCGGCACATGTCGAAAACACTTACTGAATAAACCATGGTGCAGCTTCCTTCATCAGCTTTCAGGAAACTCCTCAGCCATCGACATACTTTTCATCACACCCACATCCATGCTGATCAGATGTCCGTGCAATTGTGAAAACACTAGAATTATTTCATCCTTGATGGTTCAAAATATGTCATAATAACTCTTATCCCAGCGTACAGTCGGAGCCTTTGTTGAACCGCTCCTTATAGTCCTTCCTTATTCGAGTTCACCAGCCAATTGATCAAAATTCTCAGCCCAGAAAGATTCCAAAACACCTCTAATCAAACCCTCAATTTTATTTTGACTATTTGACCAGACTTGAATCTTTGACCACATTTTTTTATCTTTACTTGCGTTAACAGAGAAGCACAAAAGTCTCAAAACTACCTTACCACCACAATCATACATGTCGTAGATCACCAATACTATCGTTTGAGAACTACCGCCGAAACTTTTTCATCTTCACGATTATCGCAAACCAGATCTTGACAACACTTGCGGATTTTTTTTTCAGCTTTAACTTTTTTTTTCTTACTCAACCAGCACCAAACTCAATAAGAGAAACCAAATACAATATTTCAGAACTTCTAGAGACTCCGAGAGATTAACCCATCCTTCAAAACCTTTCACTTTCATCTTACCTAAACTCATGTTTACTTTGACCAAACCAAAACTCACGGATCACATCAACGCTAGCTCATAAACCTAGGGCTCTGATACCAGTTGTTGGAAAAATACGGCTAGCTCTGATACCACTTGTAGAACAAATCGGTGACCCATTGCAGCGGAGACGAGTATTGGTAACCACAAAGTAAATAAACATACACAAGACAAGAAAAAAGAGGTAGAAAATAAGACATAAGGTTTTTACGTGGAAACTCAAAATGGGAAAAAACCACTACCATCAGGACGACGAGAGACTGATTCACTATGTAACAATAAAGCAACGGTTACAACCAGAATATCACTCTCTCACTCCCCAATCCAATTACATTGGTTACAGTCTCACACATAAGCTCTCCTAATATGGCTCTCACAGGATAACAAGACTCGATCCCAAAACTCAATATCTCCATGGTCTCCATGGTTCCCAGGCCCCCATGGGGCACCTCCCAAACCTAACCAACTAGATCTACATTGTTCTCTCAGGATATCTAATAATAGATACAAGCACCATATTTATAGCATTAGGTTACTTAATCATAAAGTAATCCTAAACCATTAAGAAAACCTTTCCTATTTAGGATTCTCCGAGATCTATTTCCTAATTAGAATCCACCTTAGGAAATACCATTCCTAGTCAAATATGATACTTCCAAAACAGTCTTCGAATCTTTTCCAAATTACCAACCAATTATGGATACCAGAATATACCCGAGTTCTCGTCACAATCCTAACACCACACTGCTCTTAATTGTCATTGTTAATTATAAAAAAGAGTAATCAAGTAGTAATAACAATTCTCGACCAACTTCCAATGCTGCTGTTGTTCATCAACCAGAATCCTTGATGCAATCCCTTGGTATCTTGATATAGCCGCAAATTATCATATCAATGCAAACACTTAGTAGATGACTTAAATCAATAAATGCACAAATCAATAAATACACAATCGCTGATCAATTATATGTTGGCAATGGGCAAGGTTTGGTCATTTCTCACACTGGTAATAGTTTTCTTTCCTCTTTTGATAATTCATTTGGAATGAATAAAATTTTATGTTTTCCTATCATCCAAATATTTGTTATCTGTCCACAAAATTTACCTCTAATAATTCTGTTTTCTATGAATTTTGGTCAAAGCCAAATTACTTTCTAATAAAGGATTAACACACCGAGAAAGTTCAGATGAAAGGACCAAGTAACTAAGTGAAGGTGGAATCTACACACTAGGACAACAAGCCTAGTGTGTTTCAAGAATATGTTACTCTTTCAATGGATGAGTGTCACGGTCAACTAGGTCATCCTAATGTCTAAATAAATATTTTCTTTAGTTAAAAAAAATAAATTTTATGTTTCCAATGCTACTCTTAGTCCTTGTTTTAGGAAAGTTAAATTGTGTTCCTGTGACATCCAAAAAGCATAAAAATATTCATTTATTTGAGATTATTTATCCTGATGTTTGGGGCCTTTCCCCTATTCAATCAAGTACGGTCATCGTTATTTTGTCATTTTTTTTAACTATAACTTTGGTGTTTTTATAATTACTTGTATATAGTAGGTGGGAAAGTTAATGTTAACCTCTCTTGTATCATACAAAGATACAAATTTCTACCGAAAACAAGATGTAAAACTCAGTAGAACTTATACTTCTAGTTTAAAATAATTCTCAAGTAAACATTTATAAGACACTGAAACAAAGAGAGAGAATATAAAGCCAAGAAAATTCAACTCTGAAGCTCAAAAGCTTCATTTACCATTCGTACATTACCTTCTTACCTGTGAAATTCTTTCATATATTCAGGAAAATGATATTCGCAATAATATAGAGGGTGTTATTTGTCAACCAATACTTTAACCAGACCTACCAATGTGTATTCATTGGGTTCATAACCAATCCCACTGATAGACTTTTTTATGATTTGTTTGTTACAACTCTGTGGTGTACATACTTTAAATTGAGAAAGGGTTAAAAGGACTTGAATTGATATCCATTTAACCAATGTGTATATTAATTTTCAAAAGCCTAGAACTTGAGAAATTCAAAGTTAAATGTGCTTGATTTGACGCAATCTTAAGATGGGTGACCTTTCGAAAAGTTGGTCAGGAAAGCATGCGAGTGAGGACAAAATATGCTAAGAAAACATAGTGGTGATCTGTGGGGTTAGTGATCAACCTTAACATCGGTCAAGTGATGATGTTGTGCATGACTATTATGCCTTGGGTCATCCAAGGGCGGGGGTCAGATGTTAGAAATGGTATTAGAGCAACCCTAAGAGCGTGAGTTGCACCAATAGACGGTAAAGCCCAGGGCAATCTCCTAGCAGTGGTAAAGATTCCGGGGAAGGTTATCGGTAAACCACAATGAGGACGTTGTATCCTAAAGGGCTAGATTGTAACACTCTAAGTTGAGAAAAGGTTAAAAGGACTTGAATAGCTACCCATATCACCAATGTGCACATTTCTTTTTGAGAGCTCAAAACTTAAGAACTTCGAATTAAGCGTGTTTAACTTGGTGCAATCTTATGATTTTAGGATTTTGATGGTATTGGTTTTAGGGTTAGAAATTGGTCTAATTATTTGCTGAATGTTGGAAATTTGGCGTTATCAATTTGTTTTTGTAATAAAATGGTGATAAGTAGTTGGATTTTTCTATTTCAAAGTGTATAATGTGTGATTTTTTTGTGTTCATACTGCTGTTTCTTTTTTTTTTCTTAATTTGATTAAGCTTTTAGGTTGAATTTTTAGGTTTGTTTGTTTGTGAGTGTTAATTTATTAAAAGTGGGCGCCGACATCGGGAAGGTGAGGAAAATGAGGTTTGCCTCCAGGTAAAAGTACAAAAGTGTGTAGTAACGTCCGAACCCCGCCCCCAAAAGATCATCCATTATAAGATTGCACAAAGTCAAGCACGCTTGACTTTGATTTTGGTTAAACCAATTTCTAACCCTAAAACCAAAATAATTAGACCAATATCACAAATTTATAACCCTACCAGAATTGTTTCTATTGATTTTGGTTATTTTGGAAAGTTGAATGCCACTCTCTCCTTGTTTTGGTAATTGTTTCTATTGATTTTTGTTGTTTCGATAAATTCAATGTTACTCTCTCCTTCTATCATCTTTATAGATTTTTTCAAAAATTTATCCAATTTCCCTTCTACTTTTTCAATTAATTTGTAACAATCTGTTATTTCATATATTATGGACTATCAGTATAATAAAATTCAACGAGTAGATGAGAACATAAAACGATCATCGCCTGGTAGCCGATAGCTTTACTGCAATCCATTAGCCCAGCTTGTACCAAGCTAAAAGTTTGACTTCGATAAGAGAAACGAGAAGGAAGAGACATATGACACAACAGGAGAATGAGGAGCTAATATGCTTACTCTTGCAAGCGAGAACAACTCAGCTCGGGCTTGGTCGAAGGAGTTTTAAGTGACTTGATTCTTTGCTCTCGAGTGACTATCAAGTTCCTTTCCCCGTGCAATCTTGCTCAAGTTTCCCCCTCCTAATATGTCAATAAAGATAAGACTATTAAAATTTTATAGTGATAATTTTATATTTTGACAGCTAATTTAAAAGTTAAAAAGTAATGCACCACACCTATAGTAACAAAACTAACCTAAAAGTTAATTTAAAAATTAAGTAAAAGTTAAATACTATGACTATTTGAAACACTAATATACCAATTAATTGAAAATCTAATTCAACATATATTAATTGAAAATCTAATTCAACACATACTCTTATGCAGACCAAGCCCTTTTTGTAATTTTAAGCGTATAAAAGAAGGTTTTTTTTTAACATGAGAGAAACTCTATTTTTTTATTGTCATAAAGCATACATATATAGGCACACAATATAACATATCACCTGATGTGATACAAAAATATTCAAAATATAAAAACAGTAAAAAGAAATCCTAAAGAAATTTTGTTATGGTAATTTAACATCACAAAATATAAAAATAGAAAACATAGTGTTGCAACAGATTCGACACCACCATCCAACACTCTCTCTTGCTGCAAGAACTATGCATAAAATCTGTTCTTTTTCTTCTTGTTGTTTTTACTTTTCTTCTTCACAAAACTTCAACATGGACATCTACTAATATTTTTACATGATCATAAATAGCAAGCTTAAAGTTGCTTTCAACAATAGAGTTCTCAAATTCATCAAACCCAACCAAATTTTTATATAAATCAAAATCCAACTTGTTAATATCAGCAGATTCAACTAACAACTCTTGATTTGTTTGAAAGTCATCACTTAACAAATCTTTGACATTATTATCAACTTTGTCATTTTCCAAAACAACATGAAAACTCCTGTTATACATTTTAATAGACAAAATTTTTGTATCAGGATGGTCAAATATATCACATAACTTATTCTTAAACTTCAAAGAATAATTTTTATCCAATAATTGACCAACATTTAACAAGTTGTGCTGAATATTAGGAATAAATAGCACATCAGAGATAAGCTTAATACCTAATGGAGTTTGTATTGAAGCAGTACATTTTCCTTTGACATCCAACAGTCTTCCATCTCCAAGCTTAACTTTGGAAGAATGTGTTCTATCCAATGTCTTAAAGTTGTTGAAGTTTGTTGTCATATGTTGAGTACAACACTGTCAATTATCCAATTATCTAAATTTTGAGTTATAACACGATCTTTTTCAATTGTTGCTCTTCAACTGTAGATAGAACAAAGTCTTTTGAGGCTTGTACAACTTAAGCGTGATTTTGTTTACTAGCACACTTTTTCAACGTGTCCAAGTTATTTGCAAGCAATGCTTGAGCATCAGGTCTCCAAAAATAAAAATTTTTAGTGTGATTAGTTTTCTTATAGTGAGAATAAGATGGAAAACTTGCGTGATTTTGTTTACTAGCACAATTTTTCAATGTGTCCAAGTTATTTGCAAGCAATGCATTGAGCATCAGGTCTCCAAAAATAAAAATTTTTAGTGTGGTTAGTTTTCTTATAGTGAGAATAAGATGGAAAACTTTTCCAATTTCTTCTTTCGTTGTTGTAGGCTTCTTTGTCCGTGTTTTGGTTTTGTTTTTGTATTTTTTTTTTCACAGATATTTTTTGTCCGTGAGAAGGTTTAACCAGCCTTATAGATATCCAAAATCTTTATGATATCTAAGAGAAGTCTTAGCCACCAAGCTATTCATACCATTTGATAACAATAATGCATCAATACAACAATAATCAAATTTCAAGGAGCCGGGAGGCCATGACACCTACCAGCCCCCGTTGGCTCCGTCCCTGATTATATCATCTCCAACCCACACTCATACCATATCTCAAATATAAGGCATACTCTATCACTTTATCCTGATTTTCATTCCAACCCTACTCATACCCTATCTTCATTTTGGGGTCAAATTATAATTATTTTGCTATTTGAAGTTAAATTTTAAATTCAAATAAATCATGCACATCGTAAGTTTATTGAAGGGGAACAACAACTAATTAATGCAATAAAAGATTCAAGAACAACAATATTGTAGTTCCAACACTTCCAACAAAAGAAACCTACATTTTGGTGGTCTTGGAGAAGATGGTTATTATTATTTGCAATCTATATATATTATAAAGGAGAAACTTTGACCGCTGACGTGGCACTCTCACGTTTCACTATTGGGTTGAAAAACAACTAAAATGGATACTTTTGAATTTGGATGCTACTTTGCAAATAAAATGGTTACACGTGGCATTACATTGTTTCATTCTAATTAATTATCTCACACCACTACTATATGTATTTCTTTAATCTTTAAATTATATCAATGTGCTATCCATTAAATGATATGCATCAATGCAAAAAAGACTTTTAATTTTCTAAAATCTCTTCCGTTACCAATAATTTATTACTATAAAAAGCTACTTTTCAAGTTATTCTGTTCATTTCATAGTCTTCTTCTTAGATTTATCTTTTGAATTTCTTAGTCGTCTTCTTCGATTCCTCCCACGAATCGAAGCATATTTTCCTCTCAATCATTTCCTTATTTTACTGTTTTGTTTATCGTCCTTTTTTTTATATAATTTTTTTCTTTTGATATGCATACATTTATTTATCTTTAAACTTTAAAAATTGATTTGACTTTTTTGTTTTCAGGTATTTCTCTTCTGTATTTTCAGCATTCAAACGGTAAGATTTGAATTTCAATTTATTTTCTTGTGTTATTTTATATTTTGTGTTATTTCTTTTTTTATTTTTATTATTAAATATTTGTATGAAATCCAGAACCAGTATAATATGTTCGATATTATTCTTTTGTAACACTCCAAACGTAAAAATGGTAAGAGTTATGTCCTAAAAATTTTACTATTTATTTATTTATATTTATTTTCTATAAAAATTACTATTTATTTATTTTTAATTATATAACATTTTTTTCTCTCTTTTATTAGGTCATGTTTCTTTCACTTCGAGAACGATGAGGATGAGAAGATGGATAATGAAGACTAATAATTAATTAGACTAATAATTAATTAGACCAACAATTACAGATTCTTTTAAATGATTTTGTTTTATATTGAAAGTTATTGGAATTTGTTGCTTTCATTTTTATTTTATAATAAAATTACTTTATTTATTTTTTATTGGTCAATGAAAATAAAAATAAAATATTTTATAATAATGTATTCAAAAAATAATAATTTTATAATAATTTGAATTTTAAATTATAATTTAATATCTAATTATGTATCTATTTTTCTTTTACACATAAATTTTTCTCAAGATAATTTTTGTGTTGTAATGTTTATTTCCAGAATTAGAAAAATTGATTCGGTAAATCAATGGTCAAAATTATATTTAATTAGTTTTACTTCTATTATATATATTGAAATTTATAAATTAATATATTCCTTTTAATTTTAAAATTTTTGAAATTTTTTAAAATTATAACGTCCAAATCAACATAATACATTTATATTGAATAAATGATAATAAAGTCAACATTTAATTATAATCTTTCTTTTAATTTTATTTGATATCTTTTTAAATTCAACTTACCTGAGAAATTTATAATTGGCAAGAGATATTTTATAGTAATGCTCAATATTCCTAAAAACATTTACCTATTGACATGAAAAATAATACTTATTAATTATTAAACTTTTAAATTGAATATTGATTGGAATCATTTATATATTTTAATTTATAATTAATATTGATTTTTCATTTTACATTTATATATGGAAACCTACAACATTATTAAAAAATTATATTTCTCAATTTTATTTATAATTAATTAATCTTCACATGTATTACAATAATAATAATAATAATAATAATATAACAAATACTAATGATAATGATACTCCTAATTAAATACATAGTGTAATAAAATTTGAATAGATGGATTAGGAAATGTGAAACATTGCCTTTAATTTATTTATAGTAAATGACAATAAATAAAATTTGAAAAATAATAAAAAGTTAAAAAAATTGAAAAGATTTTAATTAATGTTCTAATTAATGGATATTAAAAGGATAAATTAACTTAATTGTGTATTTAATTAGCTTGATTAAATAAAATTGATTTGAAAAATAAATAGTATTATAATAAGATATCAAATGAGTAATAATGGAAATGTCAAATTAATTGATTATAATATTTCTAAAACTTTTGAATAATAACTATGCGAACAAAATTAATAAATTGTAATTTGAATAATAACTATGTATGACTCTTCCAACTATAACCTGTAGATTAGTTGACCAAATCAAAAAATTATAACACATATATTTGGAATTTGAAATTATATGGTAAAAATGCTGATAAACTCTAATATAAAATGATACATTTAAATTATAATTAACATTTTGAAAATAAGCATATAATCGCTCAAAATACATAGTTCACATAATGACATATATTCATTACTTAATCTCACTCCATCCTCATTTTCTTTTTAGATTTTGTTTATTTATTTAATTATCCACTTAGGTGGTTGAGAGTCTAAAATAGAGAAATATCAAGATTTTTCGGGTTCTCCAAATTATATTACTAAAAAATATAGATGTAATTATTATAGTCAATAACTCAATTACTTTATTTTTAATAAAATAAATTTAAAACACCATAAATATTATAAATCATATTAATCAATTTAAAAAAATTTTACAGTATACACACAAGTTTGCTTTTCCATCTTATATTTATTTATTTATACATAATTAAAAAAAGTAACGAATACTCAAATTATTTTTTTCATAATTAAATAAAGAAAAACAAAAATAAAATATAACACTAGAAGAAAAAATTATTTTATCCAATAAAATTTAATACATAAATTTTTTTTTTCAAAGTAGAGCGATGAATAACATATAATTGTTGTCTAAAATAGAGTAATGAATTATGATCTCTCATTGAAATCAGTTTTATGAGGGTCCAATTTTTACTGTTTTCATTTGATGATATTTTCAAAATTTATTTTAGAGGAAAGTTGGCACTTGATTATAAATTTCACTTGATTAAAATGGTGCTCAATCACTTTAGATTTCTCTATATTGATAAAAAAATATATATATATTTTCATGATACTGAACTAAAAATTAAAATCAAATCAAATACTTCATCTTAAGTATGAGTAGTTATTTAATATGAAATTATATATTGTATATAAACTATATTATTCTAATCACATTATACATAAAATTTGTCGTATGTTTTTATTCAAAAGTGATAAATACCGCAAGCAAATTGATTAATACCGTATTTATTTTCCAATTATATCCTCAACATAATTAAAAATAAAAAATAGATTTTTATTTTGATTGAAACTCTTTATTTCGTTATCTCATCTCAACTGATTATTTTCTTTTCATGATTTAAACTCGTTCAATTTTTTTTATCGTCTCAGCTCAAAAAAAAATTTTTCATTATCTCAACCCGTTTATTTTTTTTCAATTACATAATCATAAAAGATATGGATGGAAGTAACTACACCTTCGTATCATTATGTTTTATTCGAAGGGATTGTTAAATACCGCAGCAAATTTATTAATACCTATCTGTCAACTCTATGGACATGCCAATGTTTCTCAAAACCCTAGAGGACAACTCTATGGACATGCCAATGTTTCTCAAAACCCTAGAGGAGGAGAGGGAAAATAAGGTGAGTAGACTCTTTTAAGAGGGAAAACTGTTTTTGTTTTTGGAATTCTTGAAGAATATTGGAGATAAGTTGTGGAGAAGAAATCAAATAAAAGGGTAAAAGTGGAATAATAGATGCGGTATTAATAAGTTTGCTGCGGTATTTAACAATCCCCTTTTTATTCTAATATATAAAAATATTTAAAATAATTTTTTTTTATTACAATCAAATACAAACAAACACCGCGCAAAGCGCGGGCTATTAACTAGTTCTATTTATAGTAGGGATGACAATTCTACCCGCATACTCGCTTACCCGTGGATACCCGCCCGCTATCTGCGAATATAGATATACCCAATAAAGCTGGCGGGAGGATATGGATAGAAAATGTATACCCGTCAAGGATAAGGATAAGGATATGGGTATTGTAAAATATCCTTACCCATATCCTCTATCCGCAAAATAAAAGTAAAAATAAAATAAAATATAATTTAAAAAAATTATTTTGCTGAAGTCATATTATTTCAAGATAACTTCAGATTTTATATAAATATGTTTTTTTTTGTTCTATACATTAATTCCTGTGACTTGATAAATTCTTGAAAATTGGCTGGAGAAATTGTTCACGAGTTGAATATAATATTTGTGATAATTCTTTCTTTTTTGAGTTTCAAACATTAATAAAAAAAATTATTTTTCAACTATCTTATTTGAAAATTTAGTTAAAAGAGTGTCACAATTATTATTTTATTTTAAATTTATTTTATTTATAATTTTGATTAATTTCATGATTGATATAATTATGATGATATTATAATGTTAAAAAATTATTATGAAGATGTGGGTATACCTATGGATAAATTCATATTCACGGATAAATATCTGCATCATCATCCTATTAAATTAAAAGAATATGGAAATGATATAGATAGAAAAAAATTTAGAGGATAAGGATATGGATACTGACATATCCGTCCATATCCCTAATTGATAGTGCTCTTTTATTTATTTGTTTTTTTAATTTCTTTATGGTAGTTTATAATTTATGTATGAGTTAATTTTGTGGTGTTTTTAATTTATGTAAAAGTTATTTTATGTAGGTTTTAATTTATGATTTTTGTTTTTGAATTATTATTTAGTGTTATTATTTTAATTTTTTTATGTTAAATTATTATCATTAAAAAATAATTACTTTAGATATTTAAATATAATAAAATTAATGTTATTCTATAATTATATAACTATCCATAAATATATATATATATATATTTAAAAGGATTAATATGCAAATTTTATTTTATAAAATTGCATGAGAAAAATAAATAGTAAAAAACCTTCATACAAACGCTTTTAAATTTCTTGAAATTAGCAATAGGATGGATGAGTTGGATTTTGTTTTTATATTTTTTCTACCTAAAAATGAAATAGTGCGGATGGATTGGAGATGCTCTTCTCCTCATAGATACTCAGCAAAAACCTCTATACATCCATCCAAATGAATCAAGCATGTATACAGATTGATAAGAAGCATTTCTTCCAAGACTAGTTTTCATAAACAGAAGAGATCATCATACCTGTAATGTACTCAGGTGAACTTTTGGGTAAAAGGTGGGTTATATTAATTCTTCAGGAATGCCATGATTGAATATCTGAAAGAAGCCAAATTCCACACAAGCTTCAGATATCTTCTGCACAAGCATTGGTGAGTCTGTCTCCATTTTCGTTCAGGTCAATGGAGGGGGATTGAGGTCGAGGTGGATACTTCAGAAAGCTGTGGTCTTTTCTCCTCCGGAAGCACGAAACTGAGGGGAATTGGAAGAGACGTACCATTGCTGCTTGATAATACGATGCTATCTCCATGAAAAAGTAGAAGACGGGGGCCAAATCAAACTGTCTTGTCTTGACAGATTTGGCCTTATTTTCTGTACTATGATGAGTTGGAACTCGTTTGATATGGACTCATGTGCCCGCTTTGATTATGGGTTCTCGGACAAAACTTTGCGGGGACCAGTTGATTAAATAATCAAATTATTAAAGATGGTTGACCTAGATTCGATTCAGAAAACAATCAGACAGATCACATGCTAACAGAAGATTAATTAACGTTCACACATATATTGCACTCATTTAGAATTGCCCAAAGAAAGTTTGACAAACAAATATGACTCACAGCTAGACCTACCATCTTTAGATCTCAAAATTCAACAATATCTTTAGGCAGAATCGATTAATTGGACTTGTGAATTCAGCCTGATGATTTGGTAAGTAGACAGTTTTTAATAGATTGTGCTGAGTTTTGCTCAGCAGAACATTTCCAACATTGAATTGTACGAGTGCAAAAATATCCAAGACTTCAAAAGTATGCTAACATTGCAAACTTCTTTAACTGGTTCCAATATGGTTTCTATGTTTACAATAGATTCTCAGCTAGAGAAAATTTTCAAATTTATAGAAGTACAATATAGAGGTAGTGAAGCAACACCTTCAAGTATAGACGTGACTCGTCATCAACTGCACACTTCACTGGTACTCAACTCAGCAAAGATCGGAACAAAATTACAGCTGTTGATCCAAATATGAATCCGTTGAAGCTTTTCCTCCTTCCTTACGTCCCCCCACACTCTCAGTAATTCCGGAGACAAAGTTCGTCAGCAAAGAACTTCCCCATGCCAGCCATCCACTTTGTTGCTGCTTGTTAGCTTCCTGAGCACTCTTTTGTTGTTCTTCATTGAGGATATCCAGCCATCTCTCTTTCATGAACTCCAAAACAGCCTCAAGCCCTTTATTCACAATCTCCATTGGAGGAATCATTAGCGGATTCCCATCCAATTTGAGCTGGAACAGATTATCAAGCCTGAAAAATGTGTCAGGTAGAGCATGGATCTGATTGTTGCTGAGATCAAGATCCCTCAGCTTAATAAGATCGCCTACAGTTTCAGGAAGCTCAGCCAAGTTATTGAAATTACTTCCCAAGTTCAGCACTTCAAGATTTGACAATCTTCCAATGGCATGTGGCAGGCCATGAAGCTCATTGAAATGAGCATCCAGATATTGTAGAGACCTAATCTCGCAAATAGATGTGGGAAGCACACGGATCTTGTTCAGCTGAATTGATAGCTTCTGAAGATTAGGGAGTCCATACCCAATATTGTTTGGCAAAGAGGTCAAATTGTTAAAGCTTGCATCTAACTCTACCAGTGAACTGAAACCAAAATTTCAACCCAACTTTAGAAATAGAACATATAAAACCAAGGATACAACAAGAACATAACATCTACAGCCATTAGCAGCCGAGTACCAAACTGGGTAAAACAACTTAAATGATCCAACAGAATACCTGCAGCCAGCAATGCTATCAGGAAGAGCATTTAACTTGTTTCCTGACACGTTGAGAATCTTCAGGTTAAGAAGCAATCCGATAGAGTCAGGCAGGGAGCTTAGAAGATTGGAAGAAACATTGAGCTCCTCAAGTTTCTTTAGTCCTGCAATGGAATCTGGAAGGAACTGTTCTCCCACATATAAATAAATCAGATTCAACAAAACAACTAACCGAGTAATGCTAAAACCAAAATCACCAACTAAATCAGCAGAATCCATATAAGGTCTACAAAATCTTCACATTGTAATCCACTAACTATCCATTTCTCATCTAAGTGTATGAGTGTAGGAATTCAGAAGTTGCATTAGGATTTCAGAAGTTAAGAGTCTAGTAAGCATAGAACAAACATCTATATGGGCAAAAGCATTGAATTGTTAGCCTATATCATCCAACTATAAGAAACCAAATCAAGATTCCTAAAAATCACTACTTCAACCAAATCAATCACAGTCAATCACTAATAATTTACTCAAGTCTAGTGTTCTTTCAAACACACTAAAAAAAAGAAGATACCTCCAATTGATTACGCGCAAGATTGAGGGAAACGAGACCCTGAAGCTTCCCAAAAGCCTCCGGCAAGAACCTAAGCTGACGATCAGCAAGTTCAACTCTCTCCACAACACCGCTACCACTCTCTGCCTGACTAAGTATCTTGACCACTTCCTCGTTCACATCCTCCTCCACCGACGTCGCCGACTTGTAAACCTCAGCTAGCTTCTCCTCCGCTTCACTAAGCTTAGCTGTACACTCCTCGTGCATCTTGTCAAGCGTCACAAGCTCTCTCAACTTCTCACCCTCCGGCGACTCATCTTCGATCTGGACAAGCTTCAATCGAGCAGAGGCGACAATTTCGGGGTCGGGTCGGGGCGGCAGTGAGTTGAGCATGAAGTGATTGGAGACGATGTCGACGGGTAGGGCTTCTAGTAGCGAAGCAATGACTTTTGGTTCTAGAAGTCGAGGAAAAGTTGCAGTGATATGATCGTAGCTTTTCGGCGACAGTTGTGGAGTCTCATCAGAGTTGAGCCGTGAAATTACGAAAGAGAGAAGAGGGAACTTTTCGGAAATTGGATTCATTTTGGTAGCGTAGCTTCACACTGGATCACGAAGTGCTTACAATTCAGGCACTGGTAAATAATACTATAAATCTGAAATCGGGTTTTATATATATATTTAAATAATTAATTTTAATTTTATTTAGTAGGATAAAAAATAATAAAAAAGGGTGTCAATCACGCCGGACAGCAGCTACACACTGCACTTTGGAATATTGAAGTCATGGTCATGTCTTCTTCTTCATCTATTGTAACATTTGGATTTATTTGAACGGCAAATTTATTTTTATTTTATATTTTGAAGAGTCAACGATTCTGGTTTTATCCAACGAAGCCATTTATCTCTGGTTGAAAAGATAAATACTATCTTTTTTATTTTGAGGAAATTTTTTAACTGATTAATTTGAAAAGGAGGGACATTCTATATCTGATGTTTAGTTACGTGAGTTGGTCTGATCTGATCTGGTTGGTAACGTGTTTCTGGCATCTTTTGACTCGAAGCTTCTACACAGACTCTGATTGCGTACTGGGCCTGGGCCTGGGCCTGAATCGATTTTCAGCACCTACAAATTTGGGCCCTGAATTAATTACTTGAATCGTCTTTAACCTCTAATCTAATGTGGATATGGACTGCTTTCGGGTTCTATCCAGACCGATTGCATCGGCTGGAGGGTCCTATCTTGTATCGACATTAGGACATGAATGGCAAAGCATATCCAGTCCCGGTGTCTTCTTCAAAGGTCCCACAATCACAATCATGATCATCATAGCCACCACCAACACAAATCCCTTCCAAACGTATTCATGTTTTCTCGTCTCTTGCTCTCTCACGAACAGTGCTGACGCGCATCAGACACGCTGTGGGATCCATACCTTTTCAATTACAGGATAGATGCTCCTTCTATTTCTATCTAAATATTGGCCCAACTTCATGGCTTTTCCTTGCCTTTTAATCTATACATGCATCCACTTTCATTTTTCCAATTAATTAAAATAGGAAGATTGGCACATGGTGGGGTAGGAAGTCTAAGTATTTTATTTAGGATCAACCTTAAACCCACTTTATATTTTCTCGTGTCAGAAGGGAAGTTCCTGTCTAAGTTATTTTAGGGTGCCATGACATGTAAATCACTTATGTGAAGCATGATATATCCCAGGAATATTCTTCCATATGGTATGGAGGAGAACCGAACACCCTTGCATAGTACTCATCATGACTTGACTTCAATATTAGTAAATTTCTGTACCCACTTTATTTTTGTTCCACAGTTTTGGATTAATTTTAATTTATTATGGTGCAGTTTTTTTTTTTTGTAGGTACCAGCTGTCATGGGCCATGTATGAGACACTTCACCACATCAACACCATATTCAATTCAATGTTCCAATTAATTCTGTTAATGACCACAACTCTGGTTCATTGAAACCAAATCAATGGTCCCCCAAACTAGTAGAATTGGTTCTCCATATCTATTCATTTGTTTGGTATGTCAAGCTCCCACCACTTCTTTGGGTGCTTTTCTATCTCCTCCACTCCACTCCACTCCGATCAGAGGCAAATTCAAAACCAATCATCATCATCACCTGTTAGGTCCATTTGTAATTACATTTTTTTTTGGCATTTATAATTAAAAAGAAAAAGAAATCAAATCAAAATATCATCAGCAAAACAAAATCAAGCACCTTCAAAAGATCTAATCGAATAAAACGCACCGTTTCACAGCCTTGATTGTTCATACTTCATGAACTTCGAGCTTATTCCCATTGATCTCTCCATTACCCTGCAAACCACAGCACTATACTGTTAAATTACAGATCAATTATTCAACTAAGCAGACATAAAAAATAAAATAAAATAAAAGACGCAGAGACGGACAGAACAATGACGACGATAAGGTACGACCTGGAAACAACGTGACACAGCAGCACGACCTGGAAACAACGTGACACAGCAGCGCAGATAAGGAAAAGAAAAAAACATGGCACGCGAATAGACGGACCACGTAACACAACTAGAATCGCCTATGTTTTACGATTAACGACACGAAAAACACAATCAACGGAAGTGGACTGTGAAACTGGAAGCTGCTGTGCCGAAATGGACATTAATGGATCCATAGCTAAAAGAAAAACAAATCCAACAAACTTAACTCACCATCACATTTTTTTTTTCTATGGATCCAAACCGAAATTGGACTGAAAAATTCATTAATGTCCACGCATCAATTGAGACGAAATCCTTCTAAACGATTTTACAGTCCCATTACATCATATCATAAATATAATATATGTACGTATGTATATATGTATATATCCCGTCCCATCCCAGCTTTGCTATTTATCGATTTTTTGGGTCTGATATTTAGAGGTCGTCCGATGTGGTAGTTTCGACTTTGAATTCAACTTATTGCCAGTGATTGGTGTTACGAACGAGGTAGATTTGTTGACCAGGAGGAGCATAGTAACCATATTGGGGGTGGGGGCTGACGATCTTTCTGGTTGACGACGGGGGAGTCGGTGGTGGAGGGCAACGATGGTGGTGACAGGGGATGGAGGCTCTTTTGGAGGATGTGTGATATGAATACGATTTGGGTGAAGAAGTGGAAGCATATAATGATTGAGGTGGTGATGAAGATGAGGAGGATGACGATGGTGTGGTTATGGGTGATTTTGATTTGGGAAGTGAGAGGAAAGCTCTTATCTTTAAAGAGGATTTTAATGGAGATTTGTCGTATTCCTCGATGAGATTAGCTAGATCTTCATCTGAGGTTATTGAAACCAGAGCGTCTAGATCTTCTGTTGGCAATTGACAACGTACGTGACTCACTGGTGTCCCACACAACTCTCCCAGCTTCAACAACAACTCTGTAATCACACACAACACACAACGCCCATACATCATTTTCTACTAATCGAATCCCACATCGGATACGTGTTTAAAGTTGCTGTAAACAAGTCGTATATAAAAAGAAAAAGATGTTGGTTAATTAGAAACTGACCGGAGAAGGAGATAGAGCGGTCGACGGCGACGACACGTGTATCTCCTCCTTGGTAGCGTAGTTTTCCGTCGGTTTGACGGGGGATGATTCTGCCGCCGTAACTGCAGAGGAATTTGATTGTGAGCTTGCCGGAGGGAATCGGAGGTCCGACCATTGTGTGAGTGAATGTTAGAGAAAAGAGGGCTTTGAAGAAGCTTTTGTTAGTGGCGTCTTCAAGCCTAGTTTTGGTAACATTGATCTGTTTTATAGGGGAGAGAGAGTTGTGGTGGGGTGGTGAAAAACGATTGCCTAGTTTTTACGTCACTAGGATTCCCAATTTCACTGGACTGTCTTCGCTGGTCAAGACCTTATTTTTCACAAAATTGACTTTCTTTTTTCCTTATTTTTCATTCAAATAAAAAACAAAAAATTAATTTAATTCAAATTATTATGTTTTGTCCTATGCTTTAGGAAAAAACTCCATTGCGTTCAAGAGAAGTTATTCATTTATGAGAAGAGAAGGCAAACAAGAAAAGTAGACACCGCCCTATGTTCAATGAGGAAAAGATTTGAATAAGACAAAATAAAGAGCCATGACTTTAATATATTGCATTCTTTAGAAAATTCTCATTCACATTATTCTTGTGAAATTTTAAAATAATAATAATAATGTATTATTTATTTTAATTCACAATTATCTCCCCGATGTAACCTACTTCCTTAATTGGGATTTAGTAACCAAGAATGAATATGTGTTTTCTTTTCTTTTTAATAACGCAAAATGAGTTCCACATGATATTTAATTGGTCATAAAATTATTGGCCACAAAAACTAGCTTCGATTTGACTTGTTGAGTATGGCAGATTTGAATCTATCCAATCAAACTTATATTAGAGAAAAACTACATTTTCCTGATTGGTCCAAAGAACTGTACATACCCATATGAAAAATTAATAGCTCATCTTCAATATTTTACTAGTGCTTTTCAATTTATTCAATTTTCCAGCGAAATACAGGAGATTGACGTTTTGTGACCTGCTGCAACACACCATAAGGAACTATCTGCCTGCAAAGTATGGAAAAAAAAGTTGTACTGTGGTGGATGTTTTCTTACCTTAATCTTCTGGAAAATTTGACTATTGATTTGTGAAAATTTGAATTTTAAAATTAAGTCATGAGAAGTATAAGGGGATGAAGATGATAAATCTCAAATAAATGAAATTTATTTTATTTCTTCAATTCTCATGGTTTTGTAGGATGATGGAAGTCATCATAAAATAGTAATTTGTGTGATAGTTTCTTGGACTTAGTTTGTTTTGCAGGTTTGGATTAGGCTAGGATAATTTTTTAATCTAATTCCATATTTGGTGCAAGTAGAGAGAAGATAAATTATCCAACTTAAAATTTTTATCCCACCACAATAAGATAAAATAAACCTCTCTCTTTCATGGTTTAATTTAACCCATTGTTCTTTAAACATCAAATCATCACTCTCTCACCTTTTTCTCAAATACAAAATAATAAAACTATCCAAATGAATTAATTTAAATGGAATTCCAAAAAATTTAACAAAAAATACCCTAAAATAGGTTAATATATTATTTTAATAAATAATATTTAATTTTATCTTAGAAATGTCCAAGCATGAGTTAACTTAAAATTTTATCCAATCTCTATCCAATGTAATCTTATCCAATCCAATCCTTTAAAATTATTCAATCCAATCCGACCAAACAAACTAGGGCTTAAGAAATTATTTAAAAATATAATATTCAAACGATTTAAGATATGAGAACTAAAATACAGGACAACAAACCAAAAATCACTCTAACACTCTAAAGAGAATTAGTCATTCATAATTTTAAGAATTTCTCAAATTTCAAAATTGAATCCAAAAATCAAAGGCTAAAAAGTTATTAGTTGTTTGTTACAAAAAGTTATTTATAGAGTTACATTACTCGTTCACTACGTTGTGGTTTAAAAATTTCAAACCACCCACCTAGTGAATTAACTTTATCTACGTCATGAATCAGCAAAGTCCTCTATTTGTAATTAATCAGAGCTTAGGATGCACTATTTTCCATGAGTTAACACTCGAGTAAGACTTTTCATGTAGAGAATAAACTAAGGCTAAACCTTTAGTCTTTATGCTCTTGCTCCAGTGAGCATATGGCTTCCGGTGTAGACTTCATTAGGGTGGTTAGTGCGTGGGCGGATTAGGCTTAAAAAGCAGTCCATCCTTGTCTTAAGTTGTTGATTCTACTTCTTTTTATGATTTTCTATTTCCTTTTTCAATTTTTCTTCATTTTATCCTCTTCAAGATCAAGGGAGCGTGAAAGGGAGGAAGAAATTGAAATCAGAATCAATATTAGGGGTAAAAACTAAAAGTAAATTTGCAAAAAAATAAAATAAAATAAAATTGGAACGATGGAGGTGGAGGCCGTGATGGATTGGCTCGTCGAGGTAGAGAGTTTCTTTGAAATTATGGATGTTGAGGATGATTGACTAGTGTTAATTGTGGCTTATAAACTCAAAGGAGGCATCATAATTTGGTGGCAGTCACAAGTTAATAAGCGCTACCGCTGGAGGCTCACATCCTATAAGAGATTGGGCTGTGATGAAAAATATGATAGAACAATGTTTCTTACCTAATGATCATGCTGAGATACTTTACAATTGTTGGAATTTGGGTTGGGCCACACTAGATGGACCCAAACCCTTTATTAAATACACCCATGTTGGGGTGTTAATTAGATACTCCTAATTGAATGGGAGTTAAACTCCTCAGATAATACGGATAGAAAATCACGTATAATCATATCGTGTTTGATACGATAGTGGGTAATCGAATTCAAAACGGTTATCATCTCTCTCTCTCTCGGTCAGTGTGACGAAACAGGAAGTTCATCACTCTCTCAAAAGACTACGCTCTTAGACGGTGAATTGCGTAGAGATTTCCACACCGGTGATTCTTTACCGATCTCTGAACAATACAATTACAGTAATCGATTCTAAACCCTATTTTATCTTCTACATATAACGTGAAATTACATGTTATTATATTTAGATATAATATTACATTGGTATCAGAGCCTGGTTTACTAGTTTTTGTTGTTATCTAATGTGTGATTGTTAGTAAGAGTATGATTAATGGTTGTTTTCAATCTGTATTGTATCAAAGATATGATTTACGTTATTTTTGTACTTGATTATTAAACTGCTGGAATCTATTTGCTCATTTTTTATTTTTGAAACTTTTTCAAAAATTTTCGAAAATCACACCATTAGAACCGTCTCGAAAAACCCTTCGATTTGATATATTATATGACCGGTTTTCGATTTAAAACAAAGGAGAAAACAGGTTTTTATCAAATTGACGTGTTAAAAAATGAATTGAAACAAGATTTTGTAAAGATTTTCAGAAGAACTTTCTGTTTTTTTCTAGTACCAGTCTCGGGCAGAATGTTTGAACTTCAAAACCTATATTCAAATTTTTTTTTCAAAATCCGAGACCACCAACGGCATCGGGACGTCGAACGGAGTCGATTGGTACCGTCCCGACGGCCGACGGTGGCCGGAATCGCCGCGTGTGGCGTACACGCGCCGACGGGGCGCGTCGGCTCTGACCAGGCGGTTTTCCGCCCAGTCAGTGTTGACGTAGCGCCTCGTCAGCGTCATCGTGTATGCCACGTGGCGCCACGTCAGCGGTGACGCAGCTGTCCGCGTGGCGGCCGCGTCACCTGACAACATCCTATTTGGCAGCTGACGTCAGCGCCACGTGGCATCCTCTCGGTTTGCCACATGGCGCTGCCGCGTGTAGCCACTCGCCGTACGCGCAGCTGCGCGTTGCCGTTTAACGGCCGCGCATCCGGTCACGCGCCGCCGCCGACGGCGGATTAAAAAAAAAAAAAGGAATTTTTTTTTGAATATTTTTTTTGCTAGATGTGTATGCTTTATTATTTTTTTTTTGACATTTGATTCTACTTTATTTTAGTATATGTCATTTTTTTTTGCATACACTTGCATCCATAGTGCATTATTGTTATTTTTTGCACAGGATGGATCTCTATTGGCTCGGTTACTTCTACAATGGGTTCTGGATTCGTCATGAGCTTGCGTTCTTCTATCTGTCCCAAAAACTTGTGCCAACTTTGATGTATGCTGCCCCTCCTAGCAGGGAGCATCCTATGGGGATTGATAATGGACTTCCCCCTCCTCCTGAGATTGTATCGGCAGATCGTCCTTTCCCCTTACATCACCCAGAAGATACTGATGATGTAGAGATGGAGGTTTCGCTTGCACCTGAAGATCAGGCCGATCCACTCTTCCAGAACGATAATGAGGTTCCACTTGAGAAAGCACATCCGGAGATTGTGATCATCTCGGATGATGAGGATGACGAGCATGTTGATCCTGTTATTGAGGACAGTGGTGATGATGAGGATCATATGTCCACTGAAGAATGTGAACCCGAGGCGGATCCTCATGATACTTCATATTCACCTCGTATCCGCTCTCGTGTGATACCTATTGATCCACCATCGAGCCGACTGAGGAGTAGGACGTTTAGTCTTCCGGGATCGAGTATGAAGATGCCTATAGATATTCCTAGTTCACCTGAGTTTATACCAGAGACTCCTTTTTCTGATTATACTCCAGCATTCCCTGAGTACACACCTCTCAGCCCTGAGTATACCCCTTCTACACCTGTGTATTCTCCTACGAGCGCTGCTACTCCTATTCCATACTCCTCTTTCAGAGATTTATCTCGCTTTACTGGTTATTATTCAGCATTAGAGCCGGGAAGTTTCTTTACTGGGAAGACAGCATTTGATGATGAAGCTGGGCCGAGTAGGATTCGTGATGGAGAGCATGATGAGGATCCAGAAATGGATCCTGTAGAGGACCCTGATGAAGTTCCTGAGACTTTAGAGACTTCTGATAGCGATCATTGAGCATATGATAGATCATTCATATTGTCATCTTGACTTCATTATTAGCTTCTTATTGCATTATGGATCATATTTAGTATTTTCCATATTTTTTGTTAGATGATTTGTTTTACTTTATGGAGAGTTTTATATTCTTAATTATGATTGATCATACGTTGCATATTATTAGCTCTGATCTTGCTATTGAATGTGGGAATCCTTATGAATCATATTGGATTTCGACTGCTCCCTTACTTACTGAGTATAGTGATAAGAATTTTGAAGACATAGATTGTGATTAGATAGCCTGGACTGTCTTTTTCGATTCTCTCTTCTCTATTTTTGTTACTATATTCTTGATAAGTTTTGGTTTAATGAGCAATATTTTATACGGATATAATTCTACTAGATTGAGAATTTAGGCAGTCTCATATTTATGTGATTGTGTTTCAGTAATGGCTTCTGCTTCCAAGTCGATCGTAGCTGAGTTGAACAAGGGAGAAAAACTGAATGGTGACAACTATGGTATATGGTACCGAAAGATTCAGTATGTTCTAGAGGAACAAGAAGCACTTGAAACTCTCACCAATACCATGGTAGAGCCTGAGAGAGGTCAGTCTGTTCAAGCAAGACGTGACATGGAGGCTTACATGACTTGGAAACGCAAGAATAGTATCGCCATGATTACAATTCTCTCCAGCATGGCAGATGACTTAATGTGCGTTTATGAGGATTACAACACAGCCCAGGATATTTGGGTAGCTCTCAAGGACAAGTACGGCGGTACTTCAACCACTAAACTTCGCCGGCTTACAATTAAGTTTGATACTTATAAGAAGCGGCAGGATCATACCATGCGGCAACATCTGAGAGAGATGGCTCACATGATCCGAGAGCTCAAAACGGCTGGACATGTTCTCACTGAAGAACAACAAGTACAGGCAGTGATTCGTTCACTTCCCAATAGCTGGGAACATATGAAGATTAACATGACGCACAACGACAACATCAAGAGCTTTGGTGATATAGCCCGTCATGTGGAGCTAGAGGATGAGCGCTTAGAAGCGGCTAAATCCTCTAGGCAGCTTTATATGGCAGAAACCAGCGTGCGCAAGAACAACAAGCGCAAGAGGGGCCAGCATGGGTCCAAGAAAGGGAAAGGAAAGGGGATTGCACATTCCAATCACAATACGAATCAGCCTGGGCGAAGTAATCTAAACAAGAAATTCAAACGTGGTGGTGGGCCGAAGAAAGATAAAAGCAAAATCAAATGTTTTAAATGCGAAAAGATGGGACATTATGCCCGTAAATGCAAAGGGCAAGAGAAAGAGGTATCCTCTTTAACTTATGCCTTAACTAATGTTTTCGTTTCTAGCTCTGTTTTACTGGCCGAGGCTCACCCTATGTGGATTGTAGACTCAGGTGCCACGGACCACATAGCTAGAGATCGAGGGGCGTTCGTAGAGTATCGTCGAATTCCACGAGATACTCGCTGGATATATGTTGGGAATAACTCGCGAGTTGCTGTTTTGGGAATTGGCTCCTGCAAATTGATTATGCGAGGAGGCCAGCAGTTATTCCTACATGATGTCCTCTATGCTCCTGATATAAGGCGTAATTTAGTGTCTGTTCCTATTCTTCTCTCTTATGGCTACAAATTGGTTTTCGAAAATGATAGCTTGATTTTATCGTACAATGATGTTTCTGTTGGTTTTGGATATCTGTCGGATGGTTTTATGATTTTAAATGTTGATTGTTATGCAAATTCTTCTTCATCACATGATAGTAGTGTTTCATACGTTACTTCTTCTAATATTGACATTACTACATGGCATGCTAGACTTGGTCATATTGGACAGGATAGAATGAACAGGTTGGCCAAAGAGGGGATTTTGGGATCTTATGATAAGATCGAATTGGCAACCTGTGGTCATTGTCTAGCTGGGAAAGCTACTAGGAAACCTTTTGGTAAGGCTACTAGAGCTAATAACCCTTTAGAAATTATTCATTCTGATATTTGTGGACCAATGAATGTTAAGAGTAGGAATGGTGCGTCGTATTTCATTACCTTTATAGATGACTTTACGCGATACGGTCTCGTCTATCTGATCTCCCATAAATCTGAAGCCTTAGATTGTTTTATACAATTTTTGGCTATGGTGGAGAATCAATTAGATAGGACGGTAAAAGTACTTCGTACAGATCGTGGTCGAGAGTATCTGTCAGAACAATTTAAGCAATTGTGTCAAGAAAAAGGTATAATACGCCAGTTAACAATTCCTAGGACTCCACAGCAAAATGGAGTTGCTGAACGGAGAAATAGAATATTACTGGAAATGGTTAGATCTATGATGGCACAAGCCAATCTTCCTATTTCATATTGGGGAGATGCACTCTTGACTGCGACGCATATTCTGAATCGGGTTCCAACGAAATCAGTGACTTCTACTCCATATGAGTTATGGACAAGTCGGAAACCTAATATATCCTATCTGCGACCCTGGGGGTGTACAGGTTTTGTACATGATCTATCCAGTAAATATGGAAAACTGGGTGCTAGGGGAAAGAAATGTATTTTTATACGTTACCCTGAGCAATCAAAAGGATATGTACTAATTGGAGAAAACTCTGATGGAAGTATATCAGAAATAGAGTCACGTGACGTAATTTTTATTGAGAATGAATTTCCGAAGCGAGGTGATGTTGAGCGAGATACTTCATTTTTTGAACAAAATGAATCAGAGGATTTGATGCCCACTCATATTGAAAGGGAACAAAGAGTTGAAATAGACTCTAATCCCAGTGGGAGTGATCAAATGCCTATACAAAACACTCCACTACTTGATCGCAGTGGGAGAATGCCTGAATCATCTGTTCGGAGAAGTATACGAATCTCGGTTCCCCGATGACGTTTTGAGATCGAAAGGGAAGCTTTTATGATGGCCTCTCATGATGGTGATGAACCTAAGAACGTGAGAGAAGCTCTTAAATCACAAGCTAAGAATGAATGGGTTAAAGCCATGGAGGAAGAAATGGAGTCAATGAAAAGTAACCATGTCTGGGACTTGGTTGATTTACCGCCTGATAGCCATTGGAAATAAATGGGTCCTTCGCGTCAAACGGAAGGCTGATGGCTCAATAGAGAGATATAAGGCAAGGTTGGTGGCAAAAGGTTATACTCAACAAGAGGGTATAGACTATGAAGAGACTTTCTCTCCAGTGGTGAGATTTGCGTCTATACGCCTCATCCTTGCTCTTGTCGCTCACAAAGATCTTGAATTACATCAGATGGATGTCAAAACCGCATTCTCAATGGAGGACTCAAGGAAGAGATTTACATGGAACAACCTGAAAGTTTTATAACTGAAGGTCAAGAAAGTAAAGTCTGTAAATTGTTGAGGTCCATTTGTGGACTCAAACAATCCTCGAGACAGTGGTACCTTCGTTTTCATGAATCTGTCTTAATGTATGGTTTTGAAATGACAGAAGAAGACCACTGTGTGTACGTAAAAAGATCTGGAGGAAAATTTGTGATTTTGTCCTTATATGTGGATGACATTTTGTTGGCGTGTAATGACAAGAATTTCTTAATAAAGACAAAAGAATGGTTATCAACTACTTTTGAGATGAAGGATATGGGTGAAGCTGCTTACATTCTGGGAGTTAAAATTTCAAGGGATCGGGAGAAGAAAATCTTGGCGTTATCGCAAGAACCTTATATCTACAAGATCCTTGAACGTTTCCAGATGGCTGATTGTAAGCCCATGGATACACCCATAGCAAAAGGGCAAACTCTAAGTCTAGATATGTGCCCTAAAACTCCGCAAGAGCGTGAGAAAATAAAGAATGTGCCATATGCAAATGCCATTGGGAGTCTGATGTATGCAATGATGTGTACTAGACCTGACATATGCTACGCAGTTGGACTGGTAAGCAGGTATCAAGCCAATCCTGGCAAGAAACATTGGATAGCTGTCAAACGAATACTAGCCTATTTAAAAGGAACTGCAGATTATTCTCTGTGTTATCAAGGTGGTGATACTCACTTGATTGGATACACAGATGCAGATTGGGGCGGTGACTTGGATGAACGGAAATCAACTTCAGGGTATGCATTCATACTTAGCCATGGGGCTATTTCCTGGAGTAGTAAAAAGCAAACTTGTATTGCTTTGTCCACCATGGAAGCTGAATTTATTGCATGCTCGGTGGCTGTACAAGAGGCTATTTGGCTCAAACGATTCTTGGAAGAATTGAATATTGACAGTTATGAGCCTGAGCCAGTTACTGTAAATTGTGATAGTCAAGCGGCAATAACATATACTAAGGATGCTAAATATCACAGCAAATCGAAACACATAGAGACTAAATACAATTTTGTCAAAGATATCGTGGCTAAGAAAATTGTGTCAATTAAATATATATCTACTCATGAAATGGTTGCGGACCCTCTTACCAAAGCCGTGCCTAGGGATGTTTTTGCATTACATTCTAGGTCCTTGGGTCTTCGTAGATTGTAATATTTTTTTGTGCCTAGTCCTTATATATATTGTTTATCATTCATGAAGTGCTCATGCAATCTAGTATATCTTATGAGAATTATATATCCGAAGAGTATGTTATCAGGTACAGGAGACTGGCATACTTGTACGTGCAGTCGCCTTGATTATTCTAGGGAATAATGCAAGATGAGACTTATATATATTTGTATCCTTTGATTGATTTGGATCTCAAAGTTTAAGAAACAAGTATACAAGGTCGCCTTGAAATGGAATCAAGATGAGATTTCTTCTTAAATATTGAGAAATCGCTCATGATTTTCCCTACTGTCATGAGACCTGATTAACCGGACGAGATTCATTGTTACTACACATGGATGGTAGTAACTGGTGGAATCTAAGAGACATTTGGATTGTCGTCCGTATGGTGAAGGAAATAAATTTTAAACATACGCGTCTCATTGGAGATAAGCTTCACTGTAATGCATATGTTATACTGTGCATGCTATTTATTGGCCGCCATGGATGATATTTAAAGATAGTCCCTTGATCTTTTTATCGTACAAGATCCATTTTTTGTGTATCCTTAGTACAGTCATCTGAAGCTGTGGGGGCAGTGCCTGTATCGTTAGCGTATTTTTCTATGGTCATGATAATTCGACCTATGTAGTACGTTTGTGATGTCGACTACTTGTCATTGACTTTTGGAGGAAGACCGACTGGAAGGTATTGACTGATTTCACTACATTGATCACATGCTAGCTGATTATAGTTCTTTGTGAATACAATCGTGATTTAAGAGTACTCTGAAGATATCAGATTGCTTGTCTTAAGGACCAGACGCATCTGATGTGAGATCGTGTCATACCTAGGATGTACCCGAAATGAATTTCGAGTACTCTCTCCTTTTGTTGGGATTGAGAATCTGGTTCATTGGTCACACTATCTATTTGCGTGTATAACCGCCTGATGAAGAGTAATTTGAACTGAGTCGTATAATCGTCGCCATTTGTGGGGTATGGGCTCATATAGTGTGAGTGGGAGAATGTTGGAATTTGGGTTGGGCCACACTAGATGGACCCAAGCCTTTTATTAAATACACCCATGTTGGGGTGTTGATCAGATACTCCTAATTGAATGGGAGTTAAACTCCTCGGATAATACGGATAGAAAATCACGTATAATCATATCGTGTTTGATACGATAGTGGGTGATCGAATTCAAAACGGTTATCATCTCTCTCTCTCTCGGTCAGTGTGACGAAACAGGAAGTTCATCACTCTCTCAAAAGACTACGCTCTTAGACGGTGAATTGCGTAGAGATTTCCACACCGGTGATTCTTTACCGACCTCTGAACAACACAATTACAGTAATCGATTCTAAACCCTATTTTATCTTCTACATATAACATGAAATTACATGTTATTATATTTAGATATAATATTACAACAATCAATATCACAATTGTATTCATGAAAATATGACAGTGGATGACTATATTGAGAAGTTCCTAAGGCTACAGTCTCGATGCAATAGTTGTCAAAATGAATTCCAACAGGTTGCTCATTACAAGCGGGGATTGAGTCGCGATATTCAAGGTAGAATGGGCCACAATTTACTCTATAGTAGATGCTATTGTGATAGCGAAGCAAACGGAAGAATAGAATTATTGGGCACCGCATCAACCAAGTACTGAAATTAAAACTATAAAGGTTCTGGTTTGACTGAAATTTTCTATAAGAACTCTACATAGACCTCGAGGGTTGTAGATTCTGAAGAGGGTCAATAGACCAAAGACGACAAGCAAGATAATCGATGAAAGATACGAATGAAAGTGACAAAAAAATAGATCCATAACACCTTTTAATGAGAAATTAAATAATGTTAGTAGAAGTGACCCACTTATGAACAAGATTTGTACGCAATTTTTAGAGCTTTTAACATCTGGGAGCAATATTTATTGGGTATTGTTAAATACCGCAGCAAACTTATTAATACCGCATATACTATTCCAATTTTATCATTTTATTTGATTTATTCTCTACAACCTTATCTCCATTTTTCTTCAAGAATTCCAAAAACAAAAACGGTTTTCCCTCTAAAAAGAGTCCTCTCACCTCTTTTTCCCTCTCCTCTAGCGTTTTGAGAAACATTGGCAAGTCGATAGAGATGATAGAAAGGTATTAATAAGTTTGTTGCGGTTAACCATCCCCTCAAATAAAACATAATGATACGAATGTGTAGTTACTTCCATGATTATATAATTGAAAAAAGAAAATTAAAAGCTGAGATAATGAAAAGAAAACAATTGAAAAAAATTGTTTGAGCTGAGACGATAAAAAACAAATTGAACGAGTTGAGATGATGAAAAGAAAATAATCAGTTGAGTTGAGAGAATGGAATAAAGAGTTTCATTCCAAATAAAAAACTTTTTTTAAATTATATTGAGGATATAATTGGAAAATAAATGCGATATTAATCAATTTGCTTGCGGTATTTATCACTTTTGAAAACAAATTGAACGAGTTGAGATGATGAAAAGAAAATAATCAGTTGAGTTGAGAGAATGGAATAAAGAGTTTCATTCCAAATAAAAAAAAATTTTTAAATTATATTGAGGATATAATTGGAAAATAAATGTGGTATTAATCAATTTATTTGCGGTATTTATCACTTTTGTATTTATTAGAGCAAGAATTTATCATCCACTCGGTCACCAAGTCTTAATACATTTCTAAACTTAAAGAAATTTAAGTAAGATTAACGCACGATGGGCCGCTTATTTTGGAGCTTTCAATTATGTAATTAAATATAAAGTTGGTAGCAGTAAAACTATAGCTAATGCATTGATAAGGAAATAGCAGAGTTTTGTCGAGGTCGTGCCGAGATAAGAAGCACTAACCAAGATAATAATCAAGGTATAACTGTGATAACTGTCAAGTTAGGAGCTCATTTTCTCAACAACAAAATATCTGACTAACTGACTTGCCGAAGTTGTTAGACGATACTCATACCAAACTGAGCTCGGTGAAAGGTGTCGAATCCGTCAATATAAATTTAACCTGCAATACAAATAAACTTGTAGTAAACATGATCGATCCCACAGAGAACGGAAATCAATAATGGTAATTGTTAAGACCAAATCAAATAAAACTGGGAGTGTAGAATATAAGAATAATTAATCTAAAAATGAAATTAACAGAATGAAACAATGAATGATATTTAAACATCCAGCTAAGTCAACTCAACGTAGAGTTGATCATCGAAACTAAATATGTGTATGCAGTTTAATAGTCACAGTTATAGCTATTGACAACGTGCCTAACAACCAATCTTTTCCTTAGCTATTAGACTGACCGGGTACGACCCTTCGAATCAATCACTGATCTAAAGTAGATCGCATTAAATACTAGAAAAGACCCGTGACCATAACCAATTGAATCCGTACGACCGTTCTTGAATTATGATTATGCACTCTCAACATTACCTAGGTCAAATTAACTACGAGCTATTTGACATGCAATGTGTTAATTCTAATTAACCAATCAATTGCGCACTTAATTAACTAATTAGAATAACATGTGCATTTAACCATGCCCATAGAGAATACACAAATATTAAACAAGCATATAAATTAAAACACAATTCTCACAATACGTATAATTGACTTAGCTGGATGAGACTAGTTTAGCATCCCATGGGCACAACAAACATCATCACCTCAATAAAATTGCGTACAAAGAATGAAGAAACAGAGTGTTTTTATTGAAAACTAAAACTAAAAACTCAAACTGACTAATTCAGATCATTCAGAGTAAATATATACTCTGTTACAAGACTGAAACTCATTAAAAATCTCCTCAGAATCTTTATTTGAAAGTTCTAAATTCAAAATATAAAAATCCTTAAAATCATATCAATTTATTTCTAAATAGGTATTCAGATGAAAACTTGCTGACTTTGACTCTGCTTTGGCAATTCTTGTCAGTGTTCCTAAAAAATCTTCATATTTGTATAATTGCCTCCAATCTATCCAAAATTACAAAAATAGGCAAATTAATAGCAAATCTTCAATAAGGTCTAAAAATAATAAACAAAATAGTGCAGGAATAATGTCAATTTAATGCTTAATCACTCGGCATGCAAGAAGGAAAAAATGGGTTTTAACTACTTGTCGAGGTTTGACGAGATAGTTATCGAGCTTCGATGTCAACAACTTCTCAAAAATCTACTCCAAAAGCTAACTAGTATTTTCAAACATCACTTGTCGCAATTTATCGAGATAGTTTTCGAGCTTCAACCTCGACAACTTCTTAAAAATTCACTTCAAAAGAGAAGTGACTTTTTCAGAGGTTATTTGTCGAGACTTATTGAGATAGTTGTCGAGTCCCGACCTTGGCAACTTGTCAAAATTTTACTCCTGAAGCAAATTGACTTTTTCATAAATCAATTGACGAGCTAAGATGAGGTGGTTACCAAACTCCTACCTCGGAAACTACCAAAAGTTGACTCTAGAATGCCACTTTTAAGCACTTGCCAAGATGTTACCAAGCTCCAACCTCCGAAAATCATAAAATTTTCCCTTTTTTAGACATTTCCTAACTTGCACATAATTAAGTTCATTCCCCAAACATCATCCCAAGTTTATGGCCAAAGTAAAACATCAAATGGTTTCTGAAACACCTAATATCATTCATCATCTTATTAATCATCAATCTTGGTTCATTTTAATCCATTTAGACCTATCATCATTTTAGTTTATACTTTCCACATGTTATCAAATTACTAGCATGTATAGATCATTTAGGGTATTAAAACCTTGTGCCTTATTTTCTATCTCTATTTTTTTTAATCTTGTGTATGTTTATTTACTTTGTGGTTACCAATACTCATCTCAACTATAATGAATCACTGATTTGTTCAACAAGTGGTATAAGAGCTAGCCAATTTTCCTAACATAAATAATCCATCAGAAGACTTCTGAGGGGATCGCACTTCGACTACTAGAAAAAGATTCTATCATACAACTATAAGCCCTCACTCTGATGACAAGACAGAATTTGTGACGCTTCACCCCCGGTCTAGTCAAAATCGAACCGAGAGCCGAAAGTCACAATGTGACTACAATATCGATATTACAATCTGATGCACCTAAATAACCTGTAACCGAAACATATATAAGGGATGCAGATATATGCATATACATATATACAATATAAACCCAATAATCGCAGCTTAAATAACTACATTCGTGAATATAACCTAATATTAAGATTATTAACTTTACTATATAAAACTCAAAATACATATATACAAACCACATTGAAACTATTCTTCACAAGATAATTAGATCCATACATGATCAATCATTATTATGTACATATATGAAAGACTGCCCTATACAAAATGTTGTGGACATAGATGATCAATGATAGGTAATGAAATCCATGAGAGGCTTCCCAAGGCCCGACTAATGAACCTGCTTGATCACTTGTTCCATTTCGATTTAAAGAATAAACAAAGAAAAAAATAGAAAAACAACGGTTAAGCTAGAAAGCCAAGTTGATAAACCATGTCCCAAACATACACATATATATGCGCTACATCAACTAACCAATATATGACACACAAATGTAATAAAACATCCATAACTTGCTTCCAATGCAAGTAACAAACAGCCATCCTCGAAAGAAACAATCATCATGAAGATAAACACATTACACATTTTAAATAGCTGCAAATTATGTGCTTTTGTATAATTTAATTAGTTATAGATCCAATTAAGGCGAAGGTGATGCAAAAATAAAGATTACTTACACCACAAGGAACCAAAAATAACAAATCCCATAATTCAGGTCCATACAACTCTTAAGCTTGAAATGTGTTAGAAGGATCACTAGGGGTAAAAAGGTCCAAATAAGAGTCTACGGAACCTAATAGACTCAACCTGAACAAAACAATCAAGTTATAAATTTTTAGTCACATACGACTTGACTCGCGACTTGACAAGTCGCGAAACAAGTCATGAAATTTTTAAGTATTCAATTTATTTTAGTGAGAGATGACTTAGTTCGCAACTTAACTAGTCGTAAAATTTTAAGTTAGTCCAACTGAATTCAACCGACATGGCTTCATGACTTAACAAGTCACGAAGGCCAATATCTAGGTTAAGGCAGAACAACAACACTCCCCTGCTGCTAAACTAAGCTATGTGCTCAGGCAATCGACACTAGAAGACTTGCCCAAATACCTCCATAACAACCTAAACAATAAAATAATACATTTAAATCCCTTAGACAATAACAACCTAATTGTCTAATAGTCTTAATTTGATTAATAGCTAAATCCACATTATGGTCTATAACTTTTAAAGTAACCAGATTTTATTATTCACTCTACTTAGGCATTACAATGGTAGCCGACCCACCATATTAGTAGTTCTTAATAGCTGCATTATTAACTAACTTCACAATTAGCCATTACTTTTTCATTTTATCTTCAAGTTATCAAATTCAGCTTATTGACATTAGGCCAATTCATGACTCTTCAACCAGTTCTGCTAGACAACCTATGTCATTCAACATGCAACCAAGCTGCAACCTAATTATGATTCTTTAACTATTTAGACCTCAACCACTCATTATTGACACTACACTTAACCTATTTCATATTAATTTACACAATACTCTGAATAGCTAAGTTATATTTTGTTAAAGATTCTAATTAAAGGCATTACATGATTAAAACATATAGTATTACTAATTCTATATCCCACACGCTTAGGCAACCCAAAATATATCACTAATTGTGACACTCGCAAGGTCCTCTCTTACCAACACACACCAAGCACAAACCAAAACATTAATTATCAACAAAATCTAAACGCATTATCAATGCTCAATCATTTAGTCCGGGAATCATTCCCTAACGAGACCAACAAAAACACATATACTCATGACATAATTTGCCCAAACCAATTCAGTTTAACAACATTATCTTGTTATCATTCATTTACACAATTTTTTCCAGCCTATATCACTTGGTGAAACGGGAATACTATTGGACCCAAGTCCCACTATTGGACCGAATTCCACATAGACCGAAGTCTCATTATGGACAGAAGTCTCACTATAGACCGAAGTCCCACTTTTAGACCGAAGACTACTCTAATTGGCATTTTCTTTCCGCCAATATACAATTATAATGTCGAAGTGCTTCTGAACACCTAAGGCACCTTTTCATCACCACTATTTTGAAAGTTAAATAGGACTTTTACAGTAGTTTCGCTTTTCCATTTAATCAAATTCAATTTACTCTAAGATCAAATCGTTACAACGCCATAACAATCACTCAACAGCACATCCAAAACCAAAGTCAATACTCATCAACATTAAGTTTTCAGCAAGATTTACACCAACTTTTACACCAACAACTAAGGATATCCAAAATAATTCAGTAAGATCCATTTACTACAAATAATGGAACCATGCAATCTATTTCCTAAAACAATCATCAACATTAAGTTTTCACATTCGGCAACTCAAAACATAAAATAACATAAAATGTAAAAATGGAAAGCCAGATTACCAACCTTAATCGCAATCCAAAATCGATTAATGATCACTAGTTCGCTTCTTCCCAATGCTTGGTCACCTAGACCAAAAAAACTCAGATTCAGTTTTGAAAACTCCTATTAAAGAAAGTGTTTGTTTAAGCCAAAAAGCAATTTAACTTAGTTTTTTCTCAATACCATTTTTAATATCCACACACTTTTTAAAATTAATTTCTTTTTAAAACGGGACATTCTATCAATTAAAGGAGAAAAACATATTAGAATTCTAAGAAATCAGAACCCGAAGTATAACTATAACAATTAACCAATTTAGCAATAATAACCTATAATTATCAATCTCATTGGACAACTAGGATGAAGAAATTACCTTTAAACTCCTGTTCATTCAAATTCGTAAAAACCATTTGACCAAAACAAGTGATCAACTAAGCAAACTCAAACCCTAAAAGACAATTGAATATTAATTTGGTAAAACCCATAAATTGAGTTTGAAATCATAAGAGTTGGAGTATCTTACCTTAATAATTTTGAAAACATAAAGGTTACACTCCATAATCACTCAGGAGTTTCGCCTTTAGGAATTTGAAGACGAAAAATGAATTTTCTGGCTGAAAGCGGGTTGATGATTCTAAGGATGCAGAATTCGTTAAAAAGAAGATGATAAAATTTTTGTTTTGTAATTTGGAACGATGGTGTGAGAAAGTGTCATATGGGTCAAAAATGTGAAAATCATGTGATGGGTTTGGGCTATTAGGTTAATTGGGCCCAAGTCAATTGAGTTTAACCTCTTTTGAGGCCCAAATTCGATAATAGGTCCAATTCAGCCCAATATGACACACTGTAAACCGCTCTTTATAATTCTTTTAAAATCCAACAGGTTGACAGTAATAAAAATTAGGAGATAACTCTTTTTTTTTAACCCTTTTTAAAATATTAAACAACAAAGTATGAATTTTAACTCATGGAAATTTGAAATATGAATTATTAAAATACTAGCTTCCGATAATTCGTTTTCTTCCCCAGTTAATGATATTTGCCCGAGTGATTCTTTTAATTTCCTAAATGAAAATTCCCGAAAGCATCGATTATAATAAAACAATTCAAATAATTTAATTTAAATATGAATCATATAATTTAAACTCCTTCTATAAAATCACTTACTTATTTAAAATCATTTAAAAATTCTAGGTCCGTTTTCAAGACGTTATACTGCCGCCATACTAGCTGGAATTTCGGCCAACTATTCAGGCAATATTGCGTTCTGAGTATTATTTTCTCATTCAAGTTTATTTCTTTCTCTTTTCTTTACTTCACTTCGTATACTAATTGGAGTGTCAGAGCCAACGATAAATACCACATCAGTATCCTTTAAACCGTCGAACATGTTATTTTAGTGACGATAGGATCAAAATTTGAGCGGACTCCAAAATCTCACCACTACCAATTCAACGGTTTGCCCTTGAACCCTAGATATGCACCTCTACCGATATTTAGTGTGATATCCCAATTCCTTTTTAAGTGAATTTTATATATATGCTACCTATCAATCCTAACAAAACCTTGCATCCCCTATTATTTACCCATGAATGTACAGTACAAATTTGAGTTAATTCAATACGGTGTATTTTTTTTTTCCAAACCTATTAATGGATTTCTTTGGTTCAACTATAATAAAAGCATTCAAGTTTATCCGGACAGCATTTCCCGATTAAATGGTGATAGAGATAGAGGATGGGATGGGATCACTTCCCTCATCCATTTTGTCTGCAATAGGATGACCCACTAATCATGAATCTTCCACATATTTCCTCCCAATACAATTAAATTTTATGAATAATAATATCTTGAAATATATATACGTATGATCCCTAAAAAAAGCGTTTTAAATGAGTTAAGATTTTTCTATATTAATATTATGTAGGCATAATTTTATGGTCCATTGTAAATTGGTGGGAATGTGGTCCTAAATTGTGCCTTCAATGTCCACCTGTTTACACAATGTGGAGTAATATTCAAGTTTATTGTTGTGATAGTGAGGTATACACAAAACTGCCAAAATGTTGGAGAATTTTCTCTTTTGAGAAGGGTATATTGGATATCCTAAAAGGGCCTTTTTTATTTTGGAAAAAGCAATAAGTATACTTATCTTCAACCTTACTTTGCTATAAATCAAAGATATTGCATGCATTCATACATAAATCCTGGAAACACAAATGAGATGAATAACAACATTATCCCATATCGTGACAAAACAAAAGTAGAGGATATGAAAATTCCTACTTAAAATAATATCATAATGTTACAAATATAGATTTTTTATTTTTTTATTTTTTTTTTTAAGTATACAAATATAGATTTGATTCATGATACGATTGCCAACCTCATTAGAGATAACATCTGACCATGTTAATGAAGATTAGGCTTTGAATTAAATTAGAGATTTTATATCCACTAGCAGATGTCGTTTTCGTGCATTATGTCATGCAATTAAAAATCCAATATATCCGGATCGTGACATTATATTGGGGTTGGGGTCCTTTTTATCTCATGAAATTTATTTATATAAAATAGAATAATTTAATTTTGTCAAAAGCTAGTTGGTGTGCACCATCTTTATCTCCTTATCCTCCACTTTGCTCGGCTTCGTTCATCTAAATGTTCACATTCATTTTTTGCATCTGCATTATAGATAACTTAAAACGGAACATGATAACAAATTCTTTTTCCTTCAATAGCTTTCAGGTATATATATGGGTTAAAATTGAAATGCTTACACAGTCATTCACACGTGGCGACGACCCAGTTGTCCACTTGTATATAGGAGGATGATATGTTGATGAGTAGACCTCATTACTCTTCCTCATACAGCCACACAGAACCTGGCCTTTAGCTTTGCCTTTGCTACACACAGTTGGTTGTCGTTTTGTTAAATTTTGTAAAGCGTGTGAGCTCACACGTGTCAACATAGTAGTAAGAGAAAGAGACGATATTACCTTCCGATTAGGAATCTGAAAAATTTGTAGCCGACTTGATTGATATTTTCTTGTCTATATATCTAAAAACAATGAATCACACAACACAAACACAAACACAATCCCAATCCACATCCAATCGATATCCTAATCATCATATATACTGGATATGAAAAATACTTGATTATTTGATCAAATGTATCTGGTGCTCCTTTGTTTCACAGTAAATCCGGTAATTGTGGGTCCAAACCTCTCATTGGTTGATTCCTATACATGGCTTGGCTATGCGCCACGTGTTCAACTGGAAGGACCACTTATGGTATGCCACGTTAGGATTATGTGTAAATACATGACGTGGCCGAATTTCATTGGATGCTTTTGTGCCAACAAATGGGGCGGTCTTAAGTGGGCACCATTTCAATTTGACAAAGATTCTCTAGTAGAACTCTGTTTTCTAGGCCCATCATCAGGTTCAATTTCTGGTTGTATAAATCGATTTTTCCACGCAAGCCAGTCTTGTACAGCATGGATGTTATCGATGACTACAAAAAATCATCTATCTGGTCGTGATAAAGTGTTAAAATGGAATAAATCTCAATGACAATATAGGCAAGAAGAACTATTACAGCTTAAGAGCTACATTCAAATCTTAGCAACGAGTTTGGAGGCCAGCTCAGACACCTTTCACTTTAATACAGTGAAACATAATGCATACAACCGATATAGAAGCACAAAACTTGAAATTGATAATCCGCATTGATGCACAGTAAACAACTTTAACAACCTATTTGCTAAAAAGAATTATAATGAACACAGAAAATACAAGCCCGGTAAATAGGCTTTTCTTCACAAACTTCAGGTAAAAGGCATACAAGTTTTTTGATTCTCCTACGAGTAAAAAAATCGTGTCACCAATGAGTAAAGCTCATAAATAATACTAGCACAATTGGAAATGCCGACAGGTAGATAAAAGCATTTAGATCAACCGTAGTTCATATTCACCAGCTGTTGTTATGTATCTCACCCATGGAAGAGCTTGGTAACCACTTTTTTCAATGATCTTCAGGTACCGGACCTAATTTTATTAGTAAATGAAGGTAAAGAGATAAATTAGTCTTTCGTTATACATAATTGATAGCATCTGTTCAAAAGGAACTATATGGTAAAAAGGTTATCAGTACTACCAGCTCACTTGCTTTATATATATATAAGATATGCAAATAATTAGTCTCTCAGGTTCACAAATAATCTTGATGCAGCTATTATCTATACATGAGAGGGCAGAATATGATGTCCTATTTCTACAGCATTGAACAAAAAGGGTCCTCCATACCCACTCTTCAAACTTTGATTCTTTGGAGAGTTTTATTTTATTTTTTTCGAAGAAAGACCCTTCGACTAATTCTTGATAGTAGTTTTGCCATTAAGGCATACCCTGAGACATCAAAGGTACAGCCTTTCCAGGAAGAAGGTACCAACCCGAATTTGCATTCTTTTCATGCACAATGCCATTCATTCTTATTGGAAGAACTGAAAACCTTAAACAACACCACCATACCAGCCATTGAAATTGAGATCTATTCTTGTGTTTTCCTTGGAAATGTCAAGATCAGCACCAGCCTAGTGTTAAATCTACAATAATATTCTAAATTACTTCAAAGCAACGCATCCAACTTGACATCTAAAGGATGAGGTCTTTCAACCCTCAGCCAGGTAGAACACGGCCATCAATGTTAAAACTCAATTTTTTTTATAAGTATCCTATGCACTACCAACATAAGTAATAGGCAATATATTCTGTGGATGGCCCCTAAATATCTAGACACCAGTTTTCAAATACATATCAGTACCAGTAATTGAAGATGATAATACTCGTAATTACACTGATACAAGAACTTATTCTAGATTCTTGAAGGATAGAGTAGACAGTAATTAAATATTATGCCATTCACCAAAAGCAATGACTCAAAATAATAAATAAAATGCAATTTTTTTTGTTAAGGCATACCTGTATTCCTGAGACAGTAAAATATGGTATCTCAAATTTCACACGTATTGGGGCTTTCCTCTCTGGCATTGCTTCTTCAGCTGTTACACTCGGAAGGGTGAACTCAGCCCTTAACATGTATTCCTGAGTGATATAAACAGGATTAATATTGGGCGCCAATGTAATTGCATAACAGGACCGCGAAAAAGGAAAAAAAAAAAAAAATCTTCAAATTCAGGGTTTAAACAGCAAATTGAAGAACAAATTAGAGACCACATTTCACAAGAGATATTCCAACCTTGCCACCAGGAAAAGATCTTATTTTCCAGACAATTGCATCACTTTCCGGTGCATATGATGCAGATCCCATTGATGTCCGAACATTTGGATTGGAAGCATCAGCTGACACTGGCAACTCAATCTCGACATTTGTTGCAGTACTGTACAATACAGATTCATCCATTAGTATTTTGAGAATTTCAACATCATCAAATCAATGTGCCTAGTAGAGAAACAATTTCAGAGCTAAAAAGAAGCTAATAACCTTCGCTCTTTGAACTGACTCCTAGCTTTTACCATGATCTCAACTCGACTTCTTGAATGCCTTTCAATTTGAGCTTCCACCCAAATCAGAGGTTTTACCTGATCATAGAAAAACATATCAAGTTCTATTCAATAGGACTTTGAAACAATGGATTTTAAGAAAAGCACCATAAACTACCAGGTCTACCTGTGTACTAAGTCTGTATGTCATGAGATCAAAAGATCCATCAGGTGGTATGAAGGATATAGTCCGATCATTCTCAAATCGAGCTAAACGCACACACCTACGCCAAAAGTAGGTATTTAGCAACATTACACACTGACTCAGTTCTTTATAGAATAAGAACTGAACACAAGGCTCAGAGATGCTTTAACACGAAAATAACAGAAATAGAAAACAGAGCATCTATGTACATACTGATGAAATTTGATGTCATCTAAATCGATGGCCTTTCCCTTTGTTGTTCGGCCTTGTGCTTCCAGTAGTAATCTATCATTTAGGCCAAGTTTACACTCGGGCATACCGCTGAAAGAAAAATCAGTAACCTGAGTCTCTAATTGTGGCTAATAGAAATAAATGCTTAGCAAACTCAAATGAAGATGAAAAATAAACATTATTGTTGATTCTACTTTCAAAATAAGTGGTGAGCTATTTCACCAGCCCACAGACAGTACACATGCATATAAAACAAACTACAGTCAGCATAAGCTTGAAGCAAGTAGCTTGAAACTGTTTGCAACTAGAAATAAAAAGACTTGTGAACTAATCCAATTTGATATTTATATTTGAACTCTTCTTTATCCATACTGAAAAACATCAGATAACTTCATAGTTCATACAGACAAATTGATAAAAATTATCTAGAAGTCAACATCTCTATTAAGCATCTCAACAAAATGCCAGAGTTAAAAAGGCAACCTATTGAAAGAAATCATGTGAAAGCATATCATTGCATTGTGACAGAAACATAAAACTTTAGTTTGCATCATCCTTCTACATGATTACACAAGCAGTTAGATTCTGTTCCACGAAATCTATTATACAACAATGCCAAGGCCTTATTGGTGGACCAAGAGTATCAAGAATGTATCAGACTGCTGATCTGCAGCTTGGAACACAGAAGGGTTCACAAATCCTGAACAAGAATTTAATGAATATTATGCCATTACTAGTAATGCGTGTATGCCACACATTAACTTGTAAAACTATGAGTAGGCTGTCAAGTTGAAAAAAAGAGGAATAACCACACAGTGTTAGCCCCAATACTTCATGATTTTATGATTATGGTTCAACATCATACCTCAAATAAGTTCTCATCTTCAATGCACCAACAACATCTGATCTAATTATTTGTCCATTGCTGTTGACGAGTATATTCACACTTTCCACAACATCCAAGAAAACCTAAAGAAACAAGAATATTCACTCTCAGCAGTTCAAAACATCTACCAATAAAAAAACTCAAAAGAAAAGTAACGGGAAACAACTCACTTCATTCTTCTTGTAATTTATTCCTTCACTGCGCCATGAAACTGCATTAGTAACAGCCATGGGAGGCCTCTGGGAAACTTCCATTCTGTACGCATCAGTCTTAATAAATTCACTTAAGATTCTCGCCTCAGTATATTGTGGGTAACCATAATCCATCATTTCATCTAGCAATTCATACTGCCAACAAGACAAAGAAACATCAACTTGATCTCAATATGTAACAGTTACAAACACTTCTAGAACAATATAGAAATGTGTATCAAGCCTGTTTATGCTGCAGTAGATCCACAAAATAGATACAAATTATAATCAGCAAGTCAACTTACCACTACCACAAAGTTATCTCTAAGTGATTCCTCTTCTAACTCCTCAAAATAATGCTTAAACACCTGAGACCAACACAAACAAAAAGAAAAAGCCACAACCGAATTCAATTATGCGCTCCAACTACAGATCAATAAACACAATAAAACAAAAAATACCAGCACTACTCACATCTACTACACGGTGTAGAAAGAAAAGAAGGCTGGCGGCATTGCAGTTCTGTCTCGATGCGGTCATAAGATAGATATTACTATGTTGTATAAACATATACGTGACTCCATTATCATACACGACTGGATTTTGCGATTGCGGATCTCCCTATAAGAAATCACAGATCAATACAAAGCCACTCTCAGATTCAACATCTATGAAGCATTGAAACTACAGATCAAGGTAACATCCAAAACTCCAGATTTAAAACACACAGAATCCAAATCGAGCTAAAACGAACTCAAATGTAAATTAACAAAGTAAATATATCTCGAACCTCTTTCTCGATGAGCTTGGTGAAGAAGCGCTCGGTTTGAACAACGGAAACGTCTCCACGGTAGTCTCGCCAAACCAGAACCCGGCCTTTTATGTCTAGGAGAAACAGCGCGGAGACCGCACCCGCCATTGGTTTCGTGCGTCTAGGGTTTGTACAGATCAATCACGCATGTGGATCTGAACTGAGCCGTTGATAGAGAAGATAGAAATGAAGAGTATTTGAATTGTGTAATTGTAAAGCGGTGACTTGAGAGATGACTCCGCGTCATGAAGTTGACAATCCTAAGAAATGAAGAAACATTGGTGGTGGTTGAGGATGTGTTTTGCTTCTGAGATTATGCGATTCTCTCTATGTAAACCTCTGATTTCTTCTTCAATGGTACAACTGTAGAATGGAGCTCGATCGAGCTTCAGATGTCATTGCTTCCACATAATAGCCCTTCACATGATTATGGAAACCTCCTGATACGGTGTCGTTCTCAAAAGACTCAGGTAGATAATTAACCAAAATGATCCTATTGGGTAAACATTGCCTAGTTAAAACATGTTTGACACCGTATTTTCAAGCGATTAAATTATAGCGGCAATAATTAATTTTAGATTAAAACTAATAAAAATTAATTATTATATTAAATTCTTATTTAGATTTAAAGTGTTTCATATTAATTTTAAATTTTAAATTTATTGTCAGACATAAAATTTAATTTTATTTAAAAATTATTAATTTAATTAGTTATAAATAAAATGTTAATAAAATAAATTATTTTTAATATTTAGGTTAAAAATTATATTTTAATAATTTTCGCAAACACTATTTTGAACGTCAAACACATTTTTTAAAAGTTAATTTAGAATTTAAAAATTAATTAAATACTTTTATCTAACATACGTTTAGATAATGATGAAATGAGCATGATTATGTGACATAATATATTTATGATTATTGCATTAGAACAGATGATTTGTAGAAATTGTCTTGACTTCTATGTGATAATGTGAGTTTAGAAATTGTCTGTACATTTAGATAAATACATTTGTGTGATAGGATGGTGACAAACTTTTGTGTGTTAATAATAATTTTTTTTGAATGATATACAACCTATTTATAGGAGTAAATGACAATCTACATTCAATTAGCCACTAATTTCCAACTAATTTTGACTAATTACTAGCTAATTGCAAGCTAATTTTTTACTAATTACAATTAATCAATCACTCCTAATTACAAGTAATTAACTATCAATCACCCCTAATTATAAACAATTAACTTTGACCAAATTAACTCTATTAACATCCCCCTTAAATTGATGCCGGAAAATCAACAAACATCAATTTGTCTATCATGAACTGATATCAAGACCTAGAAAGCACTTTGGTGAATACATCAACTATTTAAAGAGTAGTAGAAATATGTGGAAGTGGTAATCACACCACTAGTAAAAGCTTCTCGTATGGAATGACAATCAACTTCAATGTATTTGGTTCTTTCATGAAAAACGGGATTAGCAGCAATTTGAATAACACTTGTGTTGTCAGCATGAAGCGGAGTAGGTCGTTGTTAAGGATAACCAAGTTCTGCCAACAACCTACGAAGCCACTCAATCTCAGAACATTAAGAACACATAGCACGATACTCATATTCGGTAGAGGACTTGGAGACACGAGGTTGTTTCTTACTCTTCCAAGAGACAATAGCATTGCCAAGAAACATGAACCACCCTATAATAGAACGATGACTGTTTGCACATCTGACCCAATATGCATCTGTATAACCAATCAAAAGTGTAGGAGATTTAGCCAAAAAGAACAAACCTCGAGGAAAGTTCCTTTAAAGTAACGGATTATGCGACGGACAACGGCAAGATGAAGACTATGTGGCGCCTGTAGAAATTGACTAACTTGTTTAACAACATAAGTTATATTAGGTTTGGTAATTGTCAAGTAAGTTAAGCTCCCAACCAATTGCGGATAGAGATACGGATTATAAATGAGTTCCCCGTCTTATTGTTGCAATTTTATGTTTACCTCTATTGGTGTAAGTACTAAATTGTTGTCTTGAAGACCTACTAAACTAATCACCTCTTGTTTGTACTTGTGTTTATTCAAATATATTCCTTCTGGTGTAGATAACCTAAAGTCCAAGGAAAAATTGCAGTTGACCTAAATCTTTCATACGAAAATATGCTTTTAGATATTGTTGTAGTTGTTTAATTAACTGAGAATCTGTTCCTGTAATTACAATATCATCGACATATACTAGAAGCAGGACAACCCCAATATCAGTCTTTCAAAGAAAAAGAGATGAATCAAATTTATTTTGATCAAAATTGAAATCAAGAAGTGTTGAGCAAAACTTATCAAACCATGCACGAGGTGCTTGCTTTAAGCCACATAAGGACCGCTTCAATCGAAAAACATTTGAAAATGGGGTAGGGAACATATCTTGAAGAGGAAGTGTATATATTTCTTCTTTTAATCTCTCGTGCAGAAACGCATTCTTGACATCCATTTGCCATAGAGACCATCCTTTAGAGGCGGCAAGGGCTAAAATTACTCGAATGGTAGTCATTTTGGCCACATGAGCAAAAGTCTCCTCATAATCCACTCTATACTCTTGACGATTTCCAAGTCCCACAAGTCAAGCCTTGTATCTTTCAAGTGAACCATCTGAGCAAAACTTAGTAGAATAGACTCATTTACTCCCAATAGGCTTTACACAAGGTGGACAAGCCACAATCTCCCAAGTGTGATTCTCCAAAAGAGATTGAAGCTCTTCTTGCATGGCTTGTTGCCAATATGGATTTTGGGATGCCTGAGAATAAGATCGAGGTATGGAAATAGTATCCATAGTTGCAACAAGATATTTTTTAGAAAAACCATACCTATCTGGTGGTTTGCTTACCTTGCTAGACCATCGAGGTTGAATGTCCACAACATCAGGATCAGGAATAAAATTAATGTCTTAAAGGGGCGTTAAAGCGAGCGGACGATGTCTCACATATACAAGTCCTGACTTAAAGCGTTTATCATCTAACACATCAGCAAAGGAGAGAAGTATGGCAAAATCATTTGTTGGTAAAACCTGGGATTAAAAGTAGTATTCATTCTAAAAAAAGATCACATTTCTATAGACACGAAGTTTGTTAGCAATAACCTCATAACAAACAAAACCCTTATGATTTGTGTTATATCTCATAAAAACACATCAATGAGTTAATTATTGTAATAGAAAATCCTTGCCATTTTTATTTTTATAATAAAATGTTTTCATTTAATTATGTAATGATATAACTCCAATTTAATCTTAATGAGTTAATTACACTAACACCCATTGGACTATTGCCAACTACAACAATATAAAAGGTTACTTGAAATCCACACTCAGCCTATTTGACTTAACATTTACCATTTACATTCGTTAAAACACTATTTAATTGATGTGGCAGAAGGGTATAATTGGATATCCATTGTTCTTCCGTAAAAAAATTAAAATTATTGTACTTCTATCCATAACTAGAACCCATCTCAACCTCACTATAGAAACCGAACAATAATTATAACCAACGGTGACCATAGTTTTTTAATGTTAATAAGGAGACTCCCACTGCCACTTTGGCTTCCGGACCTTCATTTTCTCTATGTTGGAGACATTTAGTCCTATTACACTGCCTTTTTCATTTTTAACATTATCATTTATCAGCACTCCAAATGAAACATTTTTCTTAACTTGGCAAGTTCTTTAGCATTCAATCTACAAGTCTTCTCCAGAAGCTCTTCACTGATATTTCAACCAAAAACAACACATGGAATCCTCTTTAGTCTAGGATTTCGGCTATCGAACCCTAATCGGAAGTCTTCCGATTAGGGTTCTGTTAGGGTTCCAGTCAGGTTTCGTTGTGGTTCTGAATTCTGGTAAGTCCAATCTGCCATACTCTCGAATTTTGGATTATATTATTGATCTCGATCGTTATTAATGTGATTCGGTTAGTTGGGGTTTTCCGTCGGGAATTCTGTGCGGTAGGCGTCGTGGATTGCAGTACACTGTAGTCTGAGTCATTTCGGTAAGTCTCGTTACCTTTCAGTGGGTTCCGTAACTTTATAGGGTCTATCTATTTCGGTTAAGGTTGTGTTCCGTTGGGTTTAGGTTGTGTTGGAACCCTGTATTCTGCGATTAATATTTCTGATTCCGTTCTGCAGAGGGTCAAGAGGAAGGAACTGCTCGGGCTGAGGAGTAGTCGTCTAGTAGTCGTCTAGTAGTCGTCTTATCGTTGGTTCTGCCGTCGTGGTTAGTGTTTCGTTTTTAGTCCAATATATTGCATGTTGTATTGTTTTCTGGATGCTGCATGTGTCAAGTTGGTTGTATCTATCTGCCCGAAAAAAGCCTACTATTTAAATATCAAACTGTTAATATTAAACTAATTTTGTGTTATTGTTAATATATTAAATTGATTGAAATAATGAACTAAATACCGATCTTGATTACTGGACTGTTGAACACTGTAATTAAACTGAATAATTGTCCTATGACAGCATTAGGTGGAATCTATGGCATGCCTAGGAATAGAGGATCCTCATACTGTTTTTATCGACTTGAAGTGCCACTATTGATACTGAACTGCTTGGCTTCGGCCTTACTAAATTACTAAATACTGGGCTTCGGCCAACACTGATATTGTACTGTATATTCCGTTTTCCGCCGATTAGCTACATGAGCAATTTTCTTAAAATATACTAAGATAAACTGTGACGTATTAGTATTGCTGGCTGTTGTCTTTTGTCAAATTGGACTGTTAAAGGCTGGATTAATGCTATTTGTTTTTGTGAATTGGGATTAATGAACTAGTCACAAATTGGATGCTGTCGGGATGGGTTCTAATAGATTATATGCACTAATCAGATAACTGGATTAACTTAGCCGAATATAAAATTTTGAACTAAAACTGTACAGGAACCGCCGTGTTCGCGCGGCTTGTATTTCGTTGACCGGTTAGTACTCCTTTTTCTGGTTAGCCACCGTAAATAACTACACGAATTGGAAATTATAAGTTAATAAAGGGGTGAGTCTGAGTTTAAGAAAGATAAACAATAAATGGTTGATTGATAGGATGTTTGGTGTGTTGACTGATATAGTGGACTCTAGGGAGTCTGTAGAGCCTTCCATTGTGTGCTATCATGATTAGAGCCGAGTCTAAGTCACTCTGTATGTGTATGTTGGAACGTGAGCGCTAACTTAGACTAATTTATAGTCTAACGTTTCCTTTATCTCTTCTTATTCTGTAATCTGGGGTCAAATCCCAGGTTGAGTGCCGGTACTACGATTGATTAGGAAATGTCTCATATACGGATCACAGCATACATCATCAGCATTTCATTTCTTTTTTTTTTTTGTTATGTCATTTTCGTACATTGGTTTATGGACTGTATTTGGGACTGTATTTGGGACTTTTGTCTTTGGATTTGTATTGGATTTTGTTGGACATTAGTATTGTTATATTTCTTGGGATTTTTGGACTATATGACTGCTTTATGGCTATTCAAACTTTGGAATTATTGAATTATTCAACTGTTATGTTTCTGCACTTGTTGGGTGGCGTCAGACTCCTAACCATGGTTCTACCAGAGTGGGGGTTTGCCGTTAAAATAATTGTTACATATTGCATCTATAGCTAGCTTGCTACAACATTGCTATGGATTTTTTGTAACTACATTTCCCGTCATGTGGCGTCAAAATAACTGCTACGTATTAGAATTCTGTAGCTAGCTTTGCTACAACATTGCTACGGTATATCCGTAACTATATTTTCCTCCATTAAGACACAAAAAAAAAATTACTATGTTTTACATTTTGTAGCTAGCACTGCTACAACATTGCTACGGAATACCCGTAGCTACATTTCTCACCATTATGGCATCACAAAATTGCTACATATCAAAATTTCGTAGCTAGCATTGATACGAAAATGCTACATACCAAAATTTCGTAGCTAGCATTGTTACGAAATTGCTACGTATCAAAATTTCATAACTAGCATTGCTACGATAAAATTTTAGATAGAATTTCAACCAATTCCATAGCTAGTCCATAGCAATATCGTCGCTACATTGCTACGGAAATAATCCGTAACTAAATTCCGTAGCTATTTTAACATTTTCTTGTAGTGTATTACTCCGCCTTTTCATTTTTAACATTATCATTTATCAGCACTCCAAATGAAACATTTTTCTTAGCAAGTTCTTCAGCATTCAATCTACAAGTCTTCTCCAGAAGCTCTTCACTAATACTTGAACCAAAAACAACAAATGGAATCCTCTGTAGTCCAGGATTTTGGCTATCGAAACTCCCCAAAATAATGGTATTTGAGTCCCAATGTTTATCTGGAAGTGCCCTAATCTTCTAGGAAACATCGCCACTTTTCTATTCTCAATCCCTTTAGCATATATTCTGTTATGTGAGTCCACAAAATTAGAATAGATTTTTCCCCAGAACAACAGTCAACTCAATCGCTCTAGGATGGAAAGGTGGAATGTTAGCGCCCCACCTTAAAATCTGTGTGTACAATTTATAGTCAATTCTTACTAAGACAGCAAAGAATGCAACGTAAAGGAATACAAGCATTCAATAGGTTACAAATTTCTCAAGTTCTAAAATAGGAGTCTATGCTCTTAATTTATATTTAAACACAAGCTAAATATAAACTATCACTAGACACTTATTTTGGCAAAATACGGGACACTCGCATTAGAAACATGATACATTCACTAACTGTCTAAGGAAGATTGAGGATGTTAAGGCAAATTTTGCCTCCATTATGAATATTTAGGTGTTAAATCGAAGCAACAAAGGTCACAATATGAGGCTAAAAATGGTACCTAGTATACAATACATGTAAAAAATCAAAACCTAATTCACTGAATTAATAAAGAAATAATCATTTCATAATCTGAATTCATAACACCTTTTATATATTTGAATCTTGATATCGAAAACCATTTGGCATGTAACGTACTTTCGAGACCTTCAATCTCTTGAACATTGGAGAAAAAACTTGGTTTACTAGAATCAACATTAGAGAAAAAACTTGGTTAACTAAAATATCATAATAAGAAAATTCTAAATCAACGGAACTTACACGCGTGTTTTGTGGTAAATCAAGAGGATAAATCAGAGTTGCCAGACAAAAGCGAAAAGGACGTGCCGGGAGGTGGGTCAGTGAGAAGTGTAAGTGTTTCTTTATGGTAATGGGATTCTTAAAAATAAAATTCTGATGTGGGGTTTTGAGAAAACGGGACAAAAAGCCTCAATAAGCAAAAATTTTTAACTTTGTGATTTGTGTTGCAGGGACAACAGCAGATCTTCTGGTTTCAGTATCCAAATAATCTTCCGTATTCATATGACCTTATTTGATCATAAGTGGCTTTGATTACTTCTTCCATATCTCAATCGCATATTCCATACCAATCTCCTTCAATGTTGCGACTTTCTGGTCGTATTGTGTATCGCCACAGATTGATTTCACTTCTGAGGGAGAAATCCACTTCAAGTCTTGAAACACAGATGAATAGAATCGAATAGCTTTTTTCCCTTCCATCATTGTTTAAAAATCTTTTCGACTATTCACCTTCAATTTTCATTAGGTGGTATCGTAGCGTGGTTTGATTTGGTGTTTTAATGAGAGCTTAAGCAAATGGGGGAGTGGTTGGTTTGATAAGGATAAAGGTTCGGTTAATGGATATAAGCATAGTAATTTTATTTTTTTTAAAATTTTCTTTTATGGAAAAATAGTGGATTTCCAATTATACCCTTCTGCCACATCATCTAAATAGTTTTTAATAGAATGTAAACAGTAAACGTTAAGTCAAAGGGGTTGAGTGTGGATTTCAAGTAACTTTTTATCTGGCTGTAATTTGCAATGGTCCAAGGAGTGTCAGTGTAGTTAACTCAAGTTTAATATATTAAAGTAATAATTATAATTAATTTAATTATTTTATTTATTAAATAATTTATACATATGATTGAATTAATAATAATTTAATTTTTAAATAATATAAAATAATAATAATTTATATTAAAATTATATTTAAAAAGTTAATTTATTTTTTATACGAATGGTATCTAAATTTGAAAAAAAAAAATTATGGTAGTGAAAAATAATTATTTTATTTACAAAATAACATTTCCTTAAAAAAAATTGAAAGTTAATGGTTGGAGTTTAAAAATTTTGAAGAATGAATATATTAATTCAAAAGTTACTGAAAATTAAAATTGAGGTGAAATTTGAATAAAGGAAGGAAATGAGGTTGGAGAAGACCTATAAATTATAATTAATTACAAGGGAAAGTGGCAAAAAAAAAAAAAACCTCCTAAAATTTATGTTTTTAGTCATTTTACCACAAGCGTTTGATAATTATCTAAAAAACCTCCTCAGTTGGAATTTAGATAATAAAGTGCAAAACGACCAAAATATCCTTCTTGTATTATTTTTTTTTTTAAATGCTAAAAAACCTCTTAAGGTTTGTCTTTTTCTACAATTTACCACCAGTTTTTTAAATTCACTTATTTTCACTATCTTATTTTATAGACTAGTTTAGACCAAAATATATATACATATTTTAAAAATTACTAAACTAAAGGTACCTAAAGGGTCAAATTTTTAAAATTAAGAGTGGAAAAAAATTCGAGGCTAGACTAGTCCGGCCGGAAATGATCCAAATTGAACCGAAATTTACCCATCGATTATACAAATAATTCTAATTCGTCCAAAATTTTTGAGCTGATTGTTTGTACCTATCTAATTTCGTTCTATATCTCCAAAAACCCAACTAGTTTAAAAAATATTTATTATTATATATATGTATATATTATTACATAAATAAAAGTAATTAAAATACAAACAATTGTCTATATTCACTTATTATATTGATTGAATTTAATTATGCAGTAGAATTAATATTATTATAATTTAATTATATATATATTAAATTTATTAGGCGCAAAAAAAAAAAAAGTTAAATGATTAAATCTAATTTTATAATACTTGTTTATTTAGTATGTATCATACACCATACATATAAAACTATTTTATTTTTAAAAAAAAAGTTGTCAGTCCGGACGGTGGTCATATCTATTTAATGGTTAATTTCATGAGATTTTTTTAATTTAATTTTAAAATGTTAAGGAGGTAGAAAATATATTTTTCTAACATAAAGTGTGAAATACTGAAATAATCAAAATTTAAGAGATTTTTTAATATATTTTTATTTATTTAAAATTACTAAATTACTTTTACAGTCAAACCGATCAACCATTAAAAGTAACTTCCGCCCAAAGATTTTTTTAGTTAATTTTATAAAGTTAAGGGGATATTTTAGGTAATTTTAAAACGTAGATGGTAAATTAAATATTATATATATATATATATATTAACCTGAAGAGATTTTTTCTAGCAATTTTCTTGTTGCATTTTAAATTGAACGCGGTTTTTACAAAAGTGTTAAATACTGCATGCCAATATGCTAAATACCGCATATCTTTTCAATTATATCCTTAATATAATTGCATCAAAAAGTTAGTATTATAGTTCTAATAAAATTCTTTTCTTTATTTGAATTTTTTCATCTACGATAAAATAATGGAGAACATTCAAAAATTTAACTCTATGGTTTTAATAAAAAAATTTATCTCATCATCTTAACTCGTTTAATTTTTTCTTCAAATCCAGAATTTTGATAGTGTAGTTTTAATAAAATTCTTTCTCTCATGATCTCAACTCGTTTAAATTTTTTCTTAAATTTTATTACAAGGAAGATCCACGGAAGTAATTCAAATGACGATAATAAATGAAGAGGGCGCCAGGATTGTCAACAATACGGAAATAATATTAGTCTTCCAGTTTCATGTACCATATAAATTTTAAAACTATTGCACGAATTCAGTTTACATCTACCTTATCAATTAATGTCTCCATAACATCGGACTTCACTCAAAACTAGAAGTCTGAACATGATTTGTTTTCTAGTTGCACCTTTAGACATATTTGTTGTTTAATGAGATTTCATATTAAAACAGAGCACATCTTTTCTTTCCCTTCACCCTCCATAATTGAACTTGAAATTTTGTTTATAAATCCATCTATGTTGAAAAGAGTATAATTGGTATTTTGATTGTGGTATTGAAAAATTTGATGCCGTATTTAATAATGCCTTTTTTTATTACTATTTTGATTGAAAACTATTTATATTATCCTTTACCAGTGGTATATTTGAAACATTATTATTCAACAGTTTTTCTAAAAAAAAATATTTTAAAGTTAATTTATAATCTAAATATAGTTGAAAACACTAAGAGAAAATTAAATCGAATATAATATTAAATTAAAAAAAAAATTATACAAATACCACCATTAAATACAGATACAGTGATGGGTCGTAATGGAAACCTCTCTATAACATTAAATTTTCCCAACCAAAATATGTTTACATCAACACATACAGAGGCTAACCACATAAAGAGCATGGTCGAGAGACATAAGTTAAAAGGCACATCTCAATATATAATATATGTATATGTCAAAAAAAAAAATCTAAATTCATCTTCCATTGAATAAGCCACTAAAAACTTGGCTATTCCCTCCAAGTGAAGCTTCCCATTCGATTGAGTTCATCACAATCTGAGACAGTGTCACAACTATATCTCGCATTTCAGGTCTATTTACTGCATCTTCACTTAAACACCACTCTGCTATTTCTGCCATCTGCACCGTTCATATAAACCATTCATAAAATGAGCAAAGCTATAGTGATAATATAATCCATAACATGTTACTTAAAATCACTTTGATTACCCTGTACACATCTTCCAGAGGATAGCTACCTCTGAGGTTTCCATCTATCACTTCTTCTAAAGCAACCTCCGGTTCCTCATCTTGGAAAATGTTGTGAACCTAATTTATATCAGGATAAGTTCATTAGCAAACCTACAGGTTTATATTAGCAGAAGTTTGAACTCGAGTAACTTACAAGGTTGATAAGTGATTTCATCTTGTTGGGTTCTTTGTTATCGCGAGAAAGAGCACGCTGGCCAGTTATCAGCTCGGCCAGGACAACGCCAAATGCAAATACATCAGTTTTACTAGTCAATTGCAGCACCTTCACAGACCTTGTGCACAAAATTTTAAATATTAGAAATACATACATGCACTTTCAGTGTGACCTGACCAATACATAGCCAAAACATTGACAAATTATGACTTACTCTGGAGGAAGATAGCCTGGAGTTCCCACCAATCGTGTTGCAATCATTTCCTCTTCATTGGTTCGCTCCACAAGTTTTGCCAGTCCAAAATCCGCAACCTGTTCCAGGTTTACACACATATTAGACCATGTTAATCTCAATCAATCACATTGACAGGAATTTATCTATATCTAATTACTAATTAGTACCTTGGCGCGCAATCCAACGTCTAGAAGAATATTACTAGTTTTGATATCACGGTGGACATATCGGGCTTTCGTGTGGTCATGAATGTACTCAATCCCCTTGGCAGCATCAAGAGCTATCTGAGTTCTTGTAGTCCAAGTAAGAGGTTCAAGTCCTTTAAGCACAGGATCATGAAGATGTTCACTCAGTGAACCATTTCTTACATATTCATAAACCAAGTAGAGATAATCATCTCCACTCGCATACCCCAATAGCTCCACCTACATATAACACTTCCATACATTATACAACACATTAATGTTATCAATACAAGTTCCATTTTTCTTACACTAAATTGCCTACCACATTAATGTGATGGACCTTGCACAAGACTTTAAGCTCTGCGAAGAACTCTTTCGATTTGTTAGACCTCATTTTCTTTATCGCAACTTCCTGATATCATCAACATATTAAAACAAGTGTTTAATACTAATTAGGCAAAAGAGAGAAATCAAAGGCCATACTCGATCTCCTAATACTCCAAAGTACACACTTCCATATCCACCTCGTCCAATTATCTTCGATTCTTCGAAATCATCGGTGGCGTTTTCTATCTCTTCTATGCTAAAAACTACAGGTCTATCTGACTCAATACCAGTCACATCTGGTTTTAAAAAAAAAAAAAAACAATCAGTCCATATGCAAAAGTCCAAAATCTAGAATTATGCGAATTTGGTTTATAACAGAGCTGACCTTCCATATATTCTTTATGAAGCTGACTCTGGAATGAAAATCCTCTATTATTGGCATAACTAAAGGTTTTGGATGCCATTTTTGGATTCTTCCCAATGTTTTTACCAGATTTTTTTCTTCTGAGAAGAATAACTATAAGTGCGATCATCGAAAGTAACGTTACGGTTAATAAAATGCCAACAACTATAGTCCACTCATGCCTTCTTCTTCCTGTCAATGAACAGTAGAAAATTTTAGACCCTTTGTAAATCGACAGACTAAAGATGTAATTTTGAAAATAAAAACTTGACTAACCTCTCTTCCCAGGAACTGGAATACCATTTTTCTCCATGGGAACAAACAACACCCAGTCACTGTCGATAAAATTAAGGTCTTGATTTTGAATAAGCTTGGAGTTCAATCTCTGTATAGCATCAACATCAGCAGTCAACAAACTCGAAATACTAGACAAAGTGTCGCGGTTTTGAACCGTGTAAGACACCACAATCTGAGCTTTGTTTTCAACGCACCCGCACAAGAGATTCATCGTATGGTTTCTATTCACTTGAAATGTCGTCTCTTCATCTCCAATCGCCCAAGCTTGCCCACTGTAAACCCTAGAAGAGACATCAGAAAACGTCTCGTTTTGTTTTTCCACAAAGTAAGTCGCGTTGTAGAAGTAGGCTCTGGTGCCGTTGATTTCATCGCAGGTGCACGGAACTCTGATCAGGTAATCCATTGCGTCGCCGTGGTATATCGGAGTGAGTTGAGACGTGTTGATGGAGTAAAATGAAGCGATTTGTTCTCTTGACGAGTTGTGGTTGATGTGGTAGAGTGAAGCTTCGCATGTAGTTGTAATAGTGCAAGGAAGAGGAAACATGTTTGATGATGTTTGTGAATTTGAATTTTTTGCTTGAAGAAGAGTGAAGACTAGGAGAATGTAGAGAAACAGATAACGAGAAGCCATTGATGTTTTGGAAGATGAAGAAGATGGAGGAAGATGTAATGAAATCATATTTTGCAATGATTCCTCTTTTTCTCTTTGTCTCTTTTGTTTGATTTGACCATTTTATAATGTGTTTGTAATTCATTGTTTTATGTGTTGATAGTTTATGAATGTCATTAGTTTAATAATATTGTCATTAACAAAGTGATTAGCCATAGCTTGCTGTGATTTGAATTGTGGGTTTTATCTTATCATCCCTCCTATTGTTTCCCTTCGATGCTTACAATCTAAAAGGTTGACTCCTATTTACTTGCAAATGAAAGGGAATAAAGGGCTCTGTCTTAATCAGTAATTACATAATTGGAATCATAGTTCTCTTCTGTAGTATAAGCTGTATAAATGTGAGTTGTTGATCAGCATCCAGACACAGAGTTGGAAGACCTTGTTTCCTACGTCTGTACAACTCTCGAGTATTGTTTCTTCAATGGGTGACAATGATTATCGCCTGATCAATATTTATAAAGGAAAATGAATATCCTCATCTATCTTTGTGTGTTTGTATTTTGTTGATTATAGATCCTCTTGCTCACACTCACCGACATTAAAAAGGGATATTGCTATTCTAGAGATTTCACTCGAGTCCTTCAAAAGATACAATATGAGCAGGCCGGCCACCCATAACCAAAGATGATGTAGTGAGTTGTATTCTTTATGTAAGTTCAGATTCTGTATTAGCATTGATGTGGAAAAGCCACTAGGCATTACAATGTATACTTGAGATTGAAGTTGAGATATCTCTGCTATGAACATAACTCTGGTTGCATGTACTGGTAAAAGTCAATCATTAGCGAGAAACTAAAGCTGGGGTGAGAAGTGCTTTCTATGAAACATACCGAGGCCTGCAGTGCTACACAGTTAAATCTCCATCCAGTTCTTTCATAACTTTCTCCACTTTACACAACATGTCTGGTAACAAACAAAAGGACCGATTGATTACATATTGATATATGAGAGTGAGAGAATCCAAGTTAATAAAACAAGAACCAAGAGACAATATCTTTGCAATGGATGGGAAGATGATAAATAACATTTAGAAAATACAAAACATAATAATAGAACTAAAAACAAAAAACGCAAAGTGGGTGCAATATTGTATGAACCTTACCTTGAAAGGACGAATCTTCCATGTATTTCTGCAAATGAATAAACCTGTCAGTAAACCAGTGGACATGAAAGCAACCTAGTGTATAAATAATGAATATAAATTATTAATTTGTACCACAATCTGAGATTTAAGATCAACTTCTTCAGGTAAAGTCGGTTGCATGCCAACTACATTTTAGGAAGTGTCATTAGATAGGATTATAGAGATATTTCGGCTGGAAACTCTAACAAATAATCTACCTGGGTTGACCTCGGGATGGCAGCTAGCAAGCAAAGATGTGAAGCTAGGAGGCAAAGATGGAGAAACTTCTCTAGAATTTTGAGTTGACTTAGTTTCCTGAGCATAATAAAACGCCTGCTCAACTTCACAGCTGAAGCCTGGCGGCAACTGTGGAATATAAGTATCCTGAGGCTTCATAATACTTAATTCCTCCTCACGAGCTCTGCAAAACATCAAAATCTCAAGTACTTAGATATTGTGTCTGACCTGTATAATGCTGTTTGGCTGTTCAAATCATCTAAAATGATATCTAAATAATTTGGTAATTCTAATCTCCCATGTCACCTGGCGTGGAGTCTATTAGATGGCATCAATTCAGAATGAGAAGAAATTTCAGATTGCAAGTCTGTAGGCAGAGGTTTTGGCTCCTCATCTACTTTCAAGATCTCCTAAAAGAAACATGCAACATAAATGAGAATTTAACATGAGTAATAACATTGAAACATGCTTCATAATGATCAAGGACATTATTCAGCTGGTGGTATTTACGTTTAAAGCATTTATGAATGCCTCTGCTTCATAGACTGTTGGAAATCTCAGGGAAAACTTCTGAATCTGAAAAACCAGGTCGAAATCATCACTTGCTAACATAAAGTAGGAAACAATATAGGTCAAGAACATCATAAGGGTAAAATTGATATCAAAGGACCGAAAAATGAGATGCAATACAGCTGCATAAAATACTAAAGGAATGGCGACAAAATTATTCCACTTTCAATCACATAAAATAATTACAGAAATGTAAGCAGTGATCATAGAAATGAGTGGCTCAACATAAGTAATCGCGTCAAAGGGATATACAATATATACTACAGCAACTTTCTAATACATGAAAGCAACAAAAAGGCACAGCCGACTGCTATCTCTTCTATTACAACAAAGGAGGTTTCTTATCTTGTAGTGTCATAGGCATGGCTCATCTTCAACACCACCACAATAACAGATAGAATTGCTCAATAGCATACCTGTGAATTCAAAGGGAAAGATAGCAAATAAGTAGATTACCTTGCCGGACGAATCTAGGTAGCTCACAAATAAGATCCTACTACCCCTGGCAGGATAGCCAGAGACACATGACACCTGCGGCCAGGAGAATTGCAATTTGGATATGTAGTGTTCTTCCTGCAACATGTTTGCTCAGTCATTTACTCGATCTAGATATCTTATCATAATATTCTGAACTCGTAATTGTAAATTTAAGATTATGAACAAATATAAACAATCTATCTACACAGTATCTCAAGTGATTTTTATCTATGTATAAAAGAGATCTATGTGATCAACCATGAATATAAACAGTCATGACCTACTATTTTCCAATCGTAATCAACAGCAGAAAAATGTTTATTAAGGATTGTATATAAACATATACGAAGCGATTATTTGATTATTTCGATCAACAATGTAGTTAGTAAATAAGATCTTGAAAATAAACAATTCACTAAGTATCGAAATCGACGACTCACGAGAATCTTATCGCGATAGCTGACGGTTAGGATAGAATCGGAGGGAGATCGGTGACTAGTGATGAGAAGAGAAGCGATAGGAGAAGAAATGGAAATCCATGTGCCACCGGTGTTGGATACGCCTCGAGCACGGCGAGGAGGAGGAGCAAGGGGTGGACACGAAGAGTATTGATTGTGGGTTGGGAAGGAGAAGAATCGAGAGTAATCGATCTGATGCCAGTGGTTTCTTGTTGTGGTTGCTGGCATTGTGTGCTTCTTCGAGTGATCGTTCGCTGCTACCATCGCCATTGATCCCGCCATTTTTTTTTTAATTTGAACTCTTTTGGAAACTTTGTTAATTTTTTTTTAACATTATCGCGACTGTTTTATAGCCCGCTCCGCAAATGTGGTTAAATTTTGAAAATTTTTACTCTAAAAAGCTGTGGCTGTGTAGAGGTCCAAAGTAGCTAGACCCGACTCGTAACCAAGGCCGAAGTCCAAAATGAAAAACAGACCTTTGTGCAGGTCTAGGTCCGATGATCCCTAGAGAACCAAGCTTAATCCTTCTGAAAGGTTTTCGGCCCATAACTGTTTAAGGCTGGTTAAAATTTTGGATCTTGCAGGATCTCGGCAAGATTCGTCTAACGGCTCCTCCACTCTATATAAATAAAGTTCATTTTTCGAAGGGGAGACACGTTCTGACTTACTAAAATTTTGCTAAAATTATTTTTCACAACGTTATTTTCTTCAATCATGTTTAAGGATCATCTCCAGTCATTCTCCAGTGAACAATACCCGACTCCTCTCACTTGATTAAACGTAATCAATAGAGCCCAGTGCTCCCCCAGGTGTTTGTTCCCTTCCGAGGCATATATTTCCAATAAGAATCAATACCATCAGGAAGTCATCTTCTTCTTTCATGTTTCCTTTCATTTCTTTATTTAAGTTCAGAACTAATTTGAGTGTCGGAGTATTTATGGTAGACATTATATCTGTGTCCAAGGTCCACTCGAACGCTTATCTATTCTTTTGTAGGATTCCATAATATTCAAAATCGATCTCATTTAGTCTTGAACTATCCGCTCCATACAGCCCAGATCAAGTGTAGTTCGGAGCCATAGGCGGAGTAATTTATTACAAAAAGAAAAATAGAAAAAAGTGAGAAGTAATTTAAAAAGAAATTATACTATACAAGGGTGAATTTTGAAAGAATGACGCATGGAAGCCACCTGACTTTATTTTTATCCTCAGAATTTTGAAAGAATGACGCATGGAAGCCACCTGTCTTTATTTTTATCCTCCATCCTGATAATTTATTTATTTTTTATTATTATTATTTTATTAGTTTAACTATTGGTGTGAGGTTAACTACTTTCACATCTTTTAAGCTACCAAAAACACACCTGTCGCTTAAAATAATATATTTTTTTTCATTTTCAGTTTATCCCCAAAATCATGCTCATTGTACAATCTAATTTAATTTCTCTTCCATACTCTAGAAATCCACTTTTCCTCAAGTATCTCTCTTATTTCTTTTCCATCTCTTTTCACTCATCCCGAGTTACTCAAAACTAGTATGATCAATGGAGTTTTGTCAAATTTGATATAGGATTTTGCATGATACTTCATTTTTTACCTTTCGTCTTTAGGGATCAACAATTATAAAAGCAAATAGTTACATATTTCAGCAAGTGTGAATGGTGTTTTTGTCCGAAGAATTAACTGGTCAATGTTAGTTGATTATTTTTTCTATTTTGTTTTTTGTTTGACTCCAAAAATAAAATTTTTGACCAATAAAGTCATAAAAAAATGGAAGTCCAGAACATCACAACAAGATAGAAAATATCAATGGTTTGTCTTAATTGATTCTCAAGTATTAAAACATTTACCAAACAACTTATTCCCTTCAACAATTCGTCGAGCATTGCCAATTTTTGTTCTCTTTACTTTAATTCACTTTTACTTCTTGTTGTTAGCATGGAACAAAAGTTCAGGTCGGCTTATAGGATCATTTGACATTGCACCATACCTATTTGATTTCAAACAATGATGTAAGACCACTTGAATCACACAACTATATTACTTCAGATATTATTATCAATAGATTATTGTTGCAAGCACTTTAGTGAAAGAGACTGGAAATCAAAAGATGGAACTTCCTTTAGCAATGAATTTTATCAAATTTGAAGACTTTGAAACACATAAACAAAACAGTAACCTGATTGGTAACATTTTAATACTTATTTTTTTCTATTCTTTTATGAAATAATACTAATTATTTTAATTTCTGCTTAATACTACATATGTGATTGCAGTCGCAATTGATGCTCACCCTTCCCAAAAAGTGAAGACATAATATATTTTAGGATCATCAACCGCCCAAGAAATTGTGTTGATCAATTAGGAGTATTACCTCAATCTTTTTCTCACATTTATTTATATTTATATTTTATTATTTATTAGTAATCATTATCCTTGTTTATTAATTAGGTTAAAGTCGAATTTCTTAACGGGTTAGGATTAATTGCGACTAATGAAATTGCTCACATCAGTCGAATAATTGCCAAAAAAAAAAAATTATCATCATCGCAACTCGTGCCAGAATTGTATCATACAAAAGTATAAATTACATATCTTTATTTAATTTAATTTACACACAATGATTAATTTTATATACTTAACGTACTTTTTATTGCATTAAAGGCACAATTTTATCAACGTGAACAAGAACTTGTTGTAATGACTTGAATCTAAATCTATTCCTAATTAGGTTTTCTATTTCTGTTCCTAATTAGGATTTCTGTTTCTTTTTTCTAATTAGGACTTTTGTTTCTGTCCCTAATTAGGATTTTTGTTTCTGTCTCTAATTAGGTTTTATGTTGGAGTACTATAAATATACTCCTATATTCTTAACCTAAGATATAGAGAAAATACGTCTGAAAAGAGTGAGTCTGTTATTGTAATATGTTTCTTTCTAATAAAATCTCGTTTCTCTATCGGGTGGAGGTAACTAAAACATTGTTAGTGAATTACGTAAATCTGGTGTATCTTTTATTTTGCTGTTATATTACTATCTTTCGTACATTCGTTATAACATACTGGTATCAGAGTAAGGTTAATCAGGGTTTGTAATCTGGTGAGAAAGATGTCTACCTTAAACGTGAAAATTGACAAATTCATGGGAAGGAACAGTTTCAGCTTATGGCAAATTAAGATGCGAGCCTTGTTGAAACAACAAGGTCTGTGGGCGCCATTATCGGAGGATAAAAAGGGAGTCACTTCTAATGACGCTAAGATGATTACTCTGGAGGAGAAGGCACATTCGACTATCATGTTGTGTCTTGCAGATGATGTCATCACTGAGGTTGCAGAACAAGAATCTGCTGCTGGTCTATGGTTAAAATTGGAAAGTCTATACATGATGAAGTCTTTAATCAACAAGTTGCTTTTGAAGCAACATCTGTTCAGTCTACGAATGCAGTAAGGTACGCAACTTAGAGATCACTTAGACAAAATGAATACGATTCTATTAGATCTGCGTAACATTGACGTCAAGATTGAAGATGAAAATGCTGCCTTAATTCTGTTAGTATCTTTACCACTATCATATGAAAATTTTGTGTAATCTTTTGTTGTTGGGAAAGATATTGTGTCTCTGGAAGAAGTTAGATCATCTCTTCATACTAGAGAGCTGCGCCATAAGGCAATTGGTACAAATATAGATAATTAGGCTGTTTGGATTACTAGCTAGTGTTAGCAAAGGACATGGAAATTCAAAGAAGAAATCCAAGAAGTCATTTACAAAGGGTCCTAAGCCAGATATGTCTGTAATTACTGTAAGGAAAAAGAACATTAGAAAGATGATTGCTCTTAGAATAAGAAGCAATAAGAGCAAAAATCAGGTTCTGCTGCTGTTGCAGAAGTTGACACTAATTCTGAAGAGGATTTAGCTCTAGTTATCGATGAACATTCTCATCATACTGATGTATTGGTTCTAGATACGGGAGCCTCCTATCATATATGTCCGAGGAGGGAATGGTTTACTACCTACGAGCAGATAGAAGGAGGTAATGTTTCCATGGTAAATAGTTCTGTCTGCAAGATTATAGGGATAGGCTCTATTAAGATTCGGACACATGATGGTAAATTCTGCACATTAGACAATGTCAGGTATGTTTCACACATGACAAAAAATCTGATACCATTGAGTCTGCTAGATAGCAAAGGATTCAGTTTTAAAGGTGAAGGTGGAGCTTTATATATCTACAAGGGTTCTAATGTGATAATAAAAGGTGCTAAGCGGGGTACTTTGTATTTTTTGCAAGGTTCAACAGTTTCAGGTTCTGTTGCTGTTGCATCATCAGAGGTTCACAAGGATGATATGACCAAGCTGTGGCATATGAGACTTTGTCATTTGAGTGAAAGGGGGATGCAAATTCTGTCAAAAGAGGATCTTCTTGATGGTCACAAGGTCAACAATCTTGAATTTTATGAACATTGTGTCTTTGGGAAACTACATCGCAGCAAGTTTCCTAAAGGCTATTCACAGAACGAAAGACACACTAGATTACATACACTGCGATTGTTGGGGTCCTTCTCGTGTTGAATCTTTGAGAGGTCACAGATATTTTATGTCTATGATTGACGATTACTCAAGAATGACTTGGGTGATCATGATGAAACATAAAAGTGAAGCTTTCAAGAACTTCAAGCAGCAGAAGACCTTGTTGGAAAATCAAACAGACAAGCAGATAAAGAGGCTACGAACTGATAATGGTTTGGAGTTTTGTTCATCTAGTTTTAATGAATTTTGTAAGGACAAAGGAATTATCTGACACCATACGGTAAGAAATACACCACAACAAAATGGTATCACAGAGCGCATGAATCAGACACTTTTGGAGAGAGCTAGATGTTTGCTCTCTAACGCTAACCTAGATAGAAGATTTTGGGCAGAAGCAGTGAGTACAACGTGCTACTTAATAAATCGAGGACCTCACATTGGTATCAACTGTAAGACACCATATGAGGTATGGTCTGATAAGCATGCCGACTACTCAAATCTGAGAATTTTTGGGTGTACTATTAATTATCATGTAAACAAGGGCAAATTAGAGCCACGAGCTCGGCAGGGAGTATTTATGGGATATGGAGATGAAATTAAAGGGTATAAAATCTGGTCATCATCAAAGAATAGAGTTATTCTAAGCAGAAGTGTAATCTTTGATGAGAAATCTATGCTTGACTCCACTATGAAGCCTATAGTAGCCGTAGAAAGTGAACATCTTGATAAACAGATAACAGCTACAAGACATAACTGACAAAAAGTCATACTTAAATTCCACATCAACCTCAACCATAACAGCTACAAAGGAGGTTGTGCATATCAACGATCTTTAAAATTTGATTTCCCAAAATAATATTTCAATTTAATCTTCATTTCAACTGTATTCTTAATGTTTTTATTATTCTGACTATTAAATAAACGTTTTCATAGAAACCAAAATTGGATATTGATTTTCATAGAACTCAAAAATTTCAATAAAAAATATTGGTACATGTGTTATACAAATTGTAACAAATCGATCAAATTCAAATACAATGAAACATTTAATTGTATTCGTTGTAAACGTAGTAACACTCGAGTCAAACCAAAATAGTCAAACCAAAATATTTATAAACAGCGAAATTTCAGAGTGCTTATTTTGAAAATACAATATATGACATTTTATCGTGTATTGACTATAGCTATGACAGGTTGCGTATTGAAGTTGAACTGCGAGATAAAACTCCATTAATTGCTCCAACTATATTTGGAGAAATTGCAGAAGTCTAGTTCGCGCACAAACTAATAAAAATAATACTGACAATTTTTTTATTTTTATTTTATTATATTTTTTAAAGAGCTACCCTTTATATTTTATCATTATTTTTGTTACATTTAATATTATTGGATACTAAAAAAAATAAAAAAATATAAATATTAGTGAAAGACATTATTAATATTGCAATCACACTAAGAACAAATACTCCAATTGAATACTTGAAACAAACCGGACATTTTATAAATATTTCGTTATTTTTTCTTTTATTTTATTTTTTAAAATTTTATCTTTTCTACTGTGTATACAACCTCAACATTATAGCAAGATAAAAGTTTGCATGGCACATGTTCTTATAATAAGTTTCCAAGTAACTAGTATTGAATGAAAGAAGATAGTAATGGGCAGCATGAATAGCATTACTCAACAAAATACACATAACTGATTAGATTCATGGGACGCAAAATAACCAATAACTAATTCTGGTTGAACGATTACGCCAAACTACGGAAACATACATGATGCACCTTATCTACTGCCATTATGGATGACCATAGTTTCATCCGTTTGTATCAGAATCTCGCCTACCGAGGCGGGCAATTATGGAAAGTTGATTCACGCCTATCTGCCAGCTGATACACTCTCGCTGTCTCGCACGCATTTCGCCCATGCCAGATGGTGCTGCTCGAATAAACAATCCCCACCCACCCTTCAATTGTTGAATTTTTGACTCAGATTCATTAAAAGCCACTATCTAAGAAAAGCTTTGTTTACTTCGAACATTTTAAACCACCATCCAAGCTCAACCGAAGCTATCGCTTCGTTTTCCCCGACGTCAAAACCGACTGGTTCAACTGAGCTAGCTCACCACCATGAACACTCTACTCAATCCAGAAATTTCCACCTCATCAATACCTCGCTTCCACATCACCACCTCCAACAGACAGCTCCAATCATCGGTTCGTTTCTCTTCAAGACATGGCGACTTTCGCTTGATTGCAGCCAAATCTCGTTTGACCGTTAAAGCTGCGTTGGACTCCGCAACGATTGAACAGTTAGGGCTTAAGGAATCTGATATTATTAACCCAGCGATTTCTACTTCCTATCGGAGCTCCAAGTTTCCCAAGCCCAATCAGACCGTCCTCGATGCTCAAACGAAAGTCTGTACGGGTCCCACTCAGACCAAGCCTCTGAATGAGGACCAGGCCTTCAGAGTTTTGGATACGATTTTGAAATCTGGTATGCCCTCTCTTTTGCTACTGTGTCCGTTTGCTAACATGAGCTAGGTTACATGTGTACTTGGTTTTATAATTTTAAAGTTTTTGCTATTTGTTTGGTAATCGACAATTGAATTTGAAATGAATAATAAAATGATACGAGTTATGGTTGGGATTTTAGTCAGGGGTGAACTGAAAGATGAAGAGAAAGTTTCCGGTGCTCAGCTGGGAGCCTTTTTCGCGGCAATGACTATACGTGCAAATGCATTCCCGGAAGCAACTCAATGGAGTGAAGGAGAAAGGAGTGCCATGACTACATTCTGGCCACTCCTAGTTCGTGTTCTTCCACCTGATGTGATTTTTATAGCTGATCCTGAAGGCTCGATAATGGGCTTGGGTAACTCAGTTGGACCCCAATACAGTGGCAATGTTGCCGGTGAGATGAGATTGGTTGGTGCTCTTAGGGAAGTATTGGCAGGAGGTCATCTTGGCTTTGAGGAAGTTCAGGGTGTTCTTAGAGATGTTCTTCCGTTAAAAGTAGATGACGATGGTAGAACTGTAGGAGTGAGTGAGTCATTGCTTGCAGCTTTTTTAATTGGTCAACGAATGAATAGAGAGACTGACCGAGAATTAAAAGCGTATTGCCTTGCATTTGATGATGAACTCGGTACATGCTTTGAGATTACTGTTAAATTGGATTGGGTTGATTATGCAGAGGTTTGCTCACCTTAGTGTGCTTATTAAATGACCACAGGTCCAGCACCTGTTGCTGATGTTAGATCATTAACGCATTATGGAGAGCCATATGATGGTAATACACGTTTCTTCAGGAATACATTGTTTGTTGCTGCAGTTAGATCATGTTATGGTGAATCCAGCTTGCTTCATGGGGTAGAATGGATGCCTCCTAAGGTCAGCCTTAGTTTTTCTATTGTTTTGTCTTCTTAACTATCCTGTCGCATTATTTCTTCTCAAATAAAGGTTTAACCGGATTACATCTGCAGTTGTGCATTTCAGCAATAAGGGAAGTGACAAGTTCATTTGCATATGACATGTAAAATGAAAACCTTTTAAGATACTTTGTGTTATATACTTTCACTGTACAGGAATTTATTTATTTATTTTTTCCTACGTAAATTCCTTTTTATGCTGAAATGGCAATGTTTTTGAAACTCATGCCTTATATTTTTGACTCATAATATCTCAACTGCAGACGATTTGAATGGTCTTGTTCTCTCCAGGGCGGTGTGACTGAAGAACAGATGCTAAAGTTTATGGGAGCTAACACAAACTTGTCACTGCTGCAAGCGAAAGAATTGCTCGAGGTTTTTGTGTTTCATGGACTAGTTTACAGTTCTTTCCTTGCTATGCTTGGTCTGTCTGTTTTTTTTTTTTTGTTTTGTTTTTTTTTTTAGACTTTCATTTTTTTCTGTTCAGGATGAGGAGGTTGGTTTTGCTTATGTAAGTCAACGTGAAGCTCGCCCATCTCTGTAAGAACCTAATCAGAAAGCCTCTTTCTGCAGTTTTAAATTTGAAGTTTTTATTTATATTTTTGATGTACATACTTTCTTCTTGTCTTAATTGGCAAACAAGAGGAACAAGTGCAGGTATTAGATGTGCATTGGTAGTATCATAATGTTTCTAGTTGAAAAAAAACATCTCAAGTAATACCAAGATTGATATCTCTACAAAATTGGAATAAAGTGCATCTCTTTAGTTGTAAGGTAGCCATTTTGATGTAAATAGAAAGGTATTTAATAATAGTTAGAGAGCTTAGTTGGGTGTAGAGGATAACCATGCTAGAGTATGATCCATCATCTAGGGGTATGATTGATCATTTTAGGCTGGGTGGGAAGTGAATCTTGTATTGATTTTATGGTCAAATCGTGTTTCTTAATGGATCTACTGATTCTTAATTGACTCATCTTTAGGTGCAACTAGCGATTTTTCAAGAACTCTGGACATTGGTGGGTCTATATGCTAAATTTTATTTTTCTGTGGATGATAGTATTTTTATCTTAAAATTTAAACTGAAAAGAATTTCCCTGTTTTCTTACTTTTACGTAAACACATGTCACAGTGTGTATCTTTTTTATGGTTTCCCCTTTTTTCTTTTGAGGAAGCCTAGAAATTAGTTCCAAAACATTCTTTGATTATATGACTTGTATTATCATAGGCTAATCTTGTCTACTTCCTCAATAAAAATGATGCTGTTGGCAGTTAAAAAGATGATTCTCTGGTTTGCAGATATTCGTTGACTGGGTTAAGGGAGCACATTAAAAAACGGCCTCCTCTGGCAACAACAGAAAAGGTTCAACAGTATATAAAGGTAAGCTACACTTTATTTTTGGATAAACAATGTTGTAGATTTTTGTCTAGATAATCCTGCTGGTCTAAACGATGTTTAGCATAGCTTGGAACTTGCTTTATGCCATTAAAATTCCAGATTTCACCTGTCTGTTTTTAAGTTAAAGCCCATCTGTAGTCATGTACAAAAATTCTTGTCATGAATTAATATGAAGCTTCCTTTTTACTGTGTGATTATTCTGCTTCACTACTACTAAATACTACTCTATGGACAGGCTCGGGGAAGAGAAGCAATTGTTGCTGGATTTTATCATGGAGGTTATGAGGATTCTCTATTGATGCTTATGAAAAGAAGAGGTGTTCATTCTGGTTTGGTGGTGAAGGTTAAAGTTGCCTCTAGAATGTTGTTTAAACTCAAATACCACTGATTATCTTTTTTACAGATCTATATCTTCAAACAGATCCATTAGGCTTGTATTGATTTTTCTTCCAATTGTCTTCTGCATTTGTCATTCTGTAGGGTGAGGAAGGGGCGCTCTCAATGACCACAAGATTGCGATCAGCAAGTGCATCAAAAGGATTACCTGTGAATTATTGTTCAGGGTTTCGATCACTGAACACAGATGCTGCATTGGAACTAGAAGGTTTTTTGTTTTATCATCCGCATGATTTTATTATCAATAATTCTATTATCCAATCAATGTATTGCATGTTGTAAGATGAGTACTCATTTTCTATTGCAGGGGTGTCTCGCCAAAGTTTCAGTCTTGAGGTCAATGCCAAGGACTATGGTTTTGAGCCCAGTGATACTCCAAGAACAGATAGATCGGTAAGTATCTTCAGATGTATATATTTGTCTTTTCTTTTTTCAGGGAGGAGGCAGACTTTTTAGTTTCATTGTTTTGTTGGGTGTCTTTATCCTAGTGTATATTGGTTAGAAGACATGAAATGGGATGGTAATATGCCTTTCAAAACTAATTTGACCCTTTGGAAGATCGTGCACTTTAAATAATCTACAGCATGTTATTTTGCTGGTTTCCATTAATTAAATTATTTTCATTAGGTCTTAATCAAACTGTATAAGTTAATCTGATATCATGACGATCTGTGATGTTAGATTTCGAAGAATATAGAACTGGGTTTGGAAGCTCTTCGGGGAGAAAAAGGACCGGCATACGATAGAATCGTATTAAATGCTGGAATGGTAGATCACCTGCTTGGATGCGAAGGTGCAGAAGATGTATCAGTAGCAATGGACAGAGCCAGAGAAGCCATTGACAGTGGTAAAGCTCTCAAAAAGCTCCTGAATTACATAAGGATCTCCCACAAGTTGAAATGATACATTTGTTTTCCTGTACTCTGAAAATAGAAAATGGAAAAAGATCAAATCATCTGTAGTGTTCCTTCAGAACAGTGTAAAATGAGTTCCTCAAAAGATAGAAAAGAGAAAGTGTAAAGTGAGTTTAAGAAACATGTAAAATGAGTTTGGTAGCTTTTTCGTCCTTTACATTTCTCTTTCCGAGTTTATTACTCTTGCAACTGTACTGAATTGGTTGGGAATCAAAAGTAACCATACTAGGCTCACTCAAATTTTATTTCACGACAGTAAATATACACACGATTATTGACGAATACAAATTTTGAAAGCAACCACCTAGTTATGTAACATATATTCTTGCGGCTTCACACTCGACCCTCTATAGGAAAATGAGAAAAAAAAAAAAGGAAAAAAAAAGAAGATAAATAACAATACAGAATATTATCAGCAATGGCTAGATGTTTCTAAAATTCATTTAAATCTGAAGAGCAGCTGCAATGGAACCAGCAAGGCTGAGAATTTCAAATGGTGCTATGTTCTTGACCTCTTTCACTGTCTTTGGGCAGGAGTCTGTAATCCAGAAGTATGTCAGCCCTGCCCCTGGTTTTCCTGTTAATAATAATAAATAAACTAATAAAAACCAAGTTTACCCACATAAGGTTCCAAATTAAACAAAACCAATTACCACTGCACTTTAAAAATAAACCAGTTGAGATACCTCCAGCATCATGTTCAAATCGCTGCCACGTTCTGTTGGGGAAAATCCCATGTGTGACATAGGCACTGATTTTGGCGGCTCCATGGGCAGCTAAGACTTTCTAAAAGGCATGAAGATAATACAAAGTTAAGAGGTACTCATAAGGGAGAGCTGGTAAGCACATCACCAATTGTGATAATTGCACTGAATTGCCTTTATATGATGGTATACAACAGAACTATGAATGATGAATTTTCATAGAATACTTGATAATTATAGTTATAGGTAGGGGACAATCTTGAATGTGATTCTAACAACATGAAAATTCATCCTGGTTGTAAAGTCAGCAAATATTTGACCTTCTATCCATCCACCAAAAGTGTATTAATAACAATGCATTACATCTAGCATACCTGACATTCAATGAGAGTGCCACCTGATTGAACTAAATCATCGACAATCACAACGTGCCGTCCTTGTGGCTCTCCCTCCTTAATGCGTACAATTCTTTGGTCACCTTCCCTAACTTTATTGCAAACAATCTGCAAGAGTTATGACAAATTATGAAGCAGCTAAATATGCAGTTTTTGCGCAGATACAACTTTATATAGAAACACACATATACACACATAAGCATATCTACAAAAATTTTAGCTGGTGTTACCAAGATAATTAAACAAACTTCTCACTCTTGAAAGGGGTGTATACACACAGGCTCTTTGTCCTGACTCCTTTGGCAGAAGCCAGTACAATCACAGACAGAAGGTAAAACTAAAATCATAAATATCATCTTGTTATATGCTTCTTCCACATTGTAACATCTCATACAACAGACTATTCCAATTATTATCAGCATGTTAACCATCATACTATGCAGGGCATCACAAATCACTGGTAAATTCCAAGTTTAAAAACAGATTTGAGGAAACTTTGATACTGCAAATCCAATAGCCTTGAGTTTCGCTATTAAACAAATACACTGAAGCATCTTGTAATACAGATAATATGCAATACCATTGGGAAATGCTGCAGCTGCTTATTAAATCGTTTCCAAGCACCATCATCAGGAAAAGCAATAGTTATCTGAAAAAAATAGAAAAAATTAGTACGGAGTATTGCAAATCATCAATCTTATTTTCTAATCCAACCAGTAATTGTTGGTATAAAGCTTACTGAAGTCCACATAAATTTCACATAATAAAGTACACAAAAAATTGGTTCTGTTGAGTAACAATAATAAGTTTGAATGCGTCTATTGTTTGTGAACCTTTTCATACTAGGTAGTCAATACAAACTTCATTGTCGGTGCACCCCACACAATGATTATAAGATTTCGTTTTCTGATGGGTAGTTAAGTCATTAACACCTTCCATCGGTAATATCTCTCCCATAATAGAAAAGCTTACATTGTCAGAATCAGGGAGCTGTTGAAGTCTCTGTTTAAGCAAAGGTATCCCACTCTCAAAGCATGGTAAGATATTGTCACCAAAGTAAAACCTCTCCTGCAACACAACAAAACAAGCAGTCAGATTCGATAATCCTGCAGGTAAAAACAGTGAAATGGTAAGGAACAATTGGTCATGCTAACCACACCTGTAACGCATGTATATCAAATGTCACTAAGCTAGTAGGACCTCCTCTTGAGGTTGGTATATTCGACAGTATCCTAGCAAGAGTAAAAGCCGTTGCAACATCTCCCTCATCCTCCATTCGTTCGGAAGTACCAGTGGGAAAGAATGGAAGGACAAGTGTAAAAGAGGAGATGAACAGTTTTGGCAATGCATAAATAACAGATAGCTGCTCAAATATAACTCCTGGAGAACTAAAGGAAGCCAGAAACGCTACGTGCTGGCCCCGAACGCCATGAGCATTGGGTATAAACAAGTTAGGAAATCCATCTGCAAAAGTCCTAGTGAATTGAATCACACAAACACATCAGACACAATAACTACAAACTGGATTCAACTCCATTAATCAAAACTTCCATACCATCCGAACAAACAGATTTAACCCGTGTCAGTTGTAATCTAAAAGGGTAATACAATCAATAATGCAATCAAGAACAGTGGGACCGGTGTGGATCCCACAAAATCAAAATCCGAAGATTATAAACTTTATTCAAATTATCCAACAAACAACGATTTAACAAAATGACAAAGATCCAACCACTCAATATAACAAAGTGACAACACACTACGTTAATTGGACAGCATTGTAATATTTGGAAATAAACAATCAAAAAAGTGAATCAAACCAACAAAAATGAACAAGAATCACCTCCAGTTGATGCTACGTAGCTCAATGGAATCCGATTGTGCAGCAATTCTCTGAGCGAGAGCTTGAGTGTCCGGGAAGTAAAAAAGGCTGACCTTTTTGGGAGCCTTGGAAGCGGAACTAGAACCGGAGGCGTTAGCCATCGCGGAGGAGGGAGAGGGGGTTTGAATCAATTGAACAGGCGCAGTGCCCGAAAGATATTCGACGCTCCAATGCTGAGGGTGGCTGTCGAAGCTCTTGATCTGACACCGAACAATATGGTGACGGTTATGGATTGAAGGATTCCGATTGCAGAATTTGGTGCAAGGAAGAGAGTGGGAAATGAAGGAAGCGGTTTTCATTCCGTTGCGCTGTCACTCAGAGACGATGATGGGCAGTGTCTGTGTCTAACTGTGAGACATCTCTCGTTTTATTACCAAATTGTCCTCCTTGTTTATATTATATAGTAAGCGCTGAGTAGGTTTGGCGGCAGCTTTAAACGATGTCGTTTGATCGTTTTACATTTTCTTTCCGTTCACTAAAATGGTAGTAAGCAATATTGTACCTGATATAAAATTAGAAGGTCAGGTATCTGGAGATCCGATCATCATTTTTTATTTTTAAACATTGCTATAAATTAATTAAATAAATAGATAATAATTAAATAAAGAAAAACATGAAGAATAAATACCAACTTGATTCAGTAAACAGAAACTGTTCCATTAAATTTGTTGTCTTTATATAGATAAGATAGCTATATGAGTCATCATTCAGGAAAAATAAAAATTTATCACATATAATAAACGTATATAAAATTGAAATGGATAAATAATAATAATAAAAAATAATAATAATAGTAGCGATTTCACTATTTACCACTACTTTAAATTGAAATTCTTAAACTTTAAGATCTAAAAATTATGTAACGCATCAAAATATTTCTCAAGTCACATTTAACATTCATTAGTGACGATCTCAACCACCTTCAATTAAAAATACACAAATAAGAATATTAAAATAGCGTAAAAATAAAAATACACACTTGAAACATTTAATCCGTCTATCTAGATTCAATGATAGCAGGATTCTGAGTCAACTGCCTTAAATTGAGAACACTAGACAAGAGACAAAGATGAACGCTGATGAACTGCATTAACCAGAGTGCTCGAAAGTTAAACACGTTGAAGGAAATTTGTTTGCTCTCACAAGCTAAGGAATAATAGGATTCAAGGTCGATTACCTCAATTTGATGACACAGAAAAAGAAACAAGAGTTGCTCAATCTAACCTAGATTTGGTGTTCTAAAGTACACTATCCCATCTAGTGTACTCAGCAATAGTAGGATTTTGGGTCAATCCTTAAATTAAGAGCAACAATAAAAAAAAAAAAGAAAGTGACTCTCAAAGTAGGAAACCAAACTAGGGTATTTAGTTTGCTAATCCTGTTTAACAATATCGATGATCTCAACCACCTTAAATTAAGAGTTGTGGTTGAGATAAATATTGGAGTACGGTCAGTTTGGATGAAAATTTGGTAGCTAGAGATTCGGAGAACTCAATTTACAATAATAACAATCTTTACCACCTTTAATTGAACATTGAATCCTAGATCCTAAGTAAAATTATATCTACAGAAGGCAATGGTTTCCATTTACACTAGTAGAAATATGTCGGCTACCTTAAATTGAACTTCAACCATGGAGACAATGAGAACAAGATAAATTTTAAGAGAAATGAAACTTATTCCCAGTTTTTTTGCAAAGTAAGATCAAGTTGATTGCCTCAAATTGAGCTCAGATTTGATCATCAGATGTGAGGTGAGACTATAAATAACTTATCAAATGATGCATCATGAAGGGTCCAGTCATTTGGGATAGAATTAGGCCCTGTTTGTTTTTTTTTTTTTGTTTTTTTTTACTTAAGACTTAATAATACTTAAATTAAGTGCTAATTACAAAAAGTCTTAATTCAATTAATATGTGCGTCTATTTGTTTTTTCCAAATTTATGTAACTTAAAATAAGTTATCTTCTTGTACTTTGACCATTTTACCCCTAAAACATCAATTATATTTATAAATATTTTACCTCTAAAACACCTTCTAGTGTATTTATAAAAGTTTTATATATTACTTTTAGAAATGATTTTTTTTTTAATTTATATTTTTTAAATAAAAAATTATTTGTGATATATTACTAATCTATTAATAGTCTTATTGAACTTTTTTTTTATTTGATAATCAACTTAAATTATAATTTTTTTTATTTGATAATCAAGTTAAAATAAGTTATTAGTGATTGCTTGTTAATCTATAATTTTGTCCTTTTATCAATTTCTTAATATTTGATAGTTTAATGGTTTTATTTAATTTTTAATTTTATAGTATTTAAAATAAATAATTATAATCCATATAAATTTTTATATTTTTAATAATTTAATAATTGTGGAATTAAATAAAATAAATAATAATAATCAATTATCCTATATATAAATTGTTGTTAAATTTATTAATGAGTTATTGTTAATGTTAATAATTTACAATATTGAAAAATATAAATATAAAATAGAAGAACACACCAACCAACTAGAAAATTTAACAACATTTTTTATTTTTATTTTTTAAATTTAGAATGACATTTTTATTGAAATTTACTATGTGAATATTTATTATTTCCATTGAAAATAACCACATTTATTTTATTTTATTTTTTGTTTAAATTTAGAATGAACATATTTATTAAAAATGATAATATTTATTTATTTGTTTGTTTAAATTTAGAATGACCATATTGTTAATTAATTAATTAATTATTTAAATTTGATAATCAACTTAAAATAAGTGATTGTTTATTAATTACAAATTCTCATTTTATCAATTTTTTTTTATATATTTTTAAAATATTTTATAGTTTAATAGTTTTATTTAATTTTTAATTTATACTGTTTAAAATAAATAATTATAGTTCATATGAATGATTATATTGTAATATTTTAATAATTGTGGAATTAAATAAAAATAAAATAATAGTTAATTCTCATATATAAAGTAAATTCATTAATGAATCGTAGTTAATAATTTACAATATAAATATAAAATAGAACAAAACACCCCTAAATCTCAAAACATTTATAATTTTGTGTTGAAATTTAAAATCGCAATATTTTTTACAATGTCAATATTTATTATTTTCATTGAAAACATAAGAATATTTATTGGTTTTTTTTTTTTTGTAAATTTAGAATGAAAACATTTATTGTTTTTTTTATTATAATTTATGTGACAATATTTATTGTATTCATTGAAATTTACAATCAAGTGTAGTATAAATTACGTATCTATAATAAATGCTAGTACAAATAATAAAATTTGTTATTTTTATTGGAATTCACAATAAATAAATAATAAATGTATAGTTAAAGAGAATTAATTCATATATTAAAATTTGTGTTAAGGGATAACACAAATTTCAAGAAGATATTAAAGGATAATAATGTAAATTAATATAGAAAAATCAATTCAGATTTTCTCCATTCAGATTTAAGCGGAAAAAATAATCTGAATCATTTAGATAAATATCACTTAATTTCAGACTTTTTACGAATAAACAAATGCACTAGATCACTTAAATAATGTTCAGTGTCATTCAGCGTTAAGTTAGGAAAAACAAACGGGCCCTTAGACTCAAAAGCCTTAGAATTTTAGTAGCAATTGGAGGATATGTCACTCCATTAAATTGAACATCAAAACTGAATTCAAGAGAAATAGAAGGTAAAAAAAAAAAAAAAGATGATTCTTTGAGGGAAGAAGATTGTCATAGGCTTTTAACTCTTAAATGTAGCAAACTCACTCACTTTCTAATTCCATAAAATAGAAATTACCATAGACAAAGCAATTCACCTATGATAATTTCTCAAGAAATTATTTAGGAAGATAAGATTCAAATAATAAGAGATATGAAAATCAAAATAATCGAGTCAATTAAGAAGTAGAACTGACGAAACAAAAACCTCCCAAACACTATGAGACCTTTAGCCACTCATGACTAAAATTAAAATGAAATATAAAAATTGATCAAGAATGAACTCAAAGACTAAAAGTTGTATTTTATTTATTACAAGAGGTATTTATAGAGTTAAAGTGATTGTTCTCTATGTCGTAGTTTGAAAATTTCAAATCACACACCTACTGAATTCACTTATTATCCGGTTTAAGATTTGGTGAAATTCTCTTCGTAGTACCTTAGGTCTTAGGATGAACAAGCCTATTGCAAATTTGCACATAGGTGAAACTTCTTTAAGTAGAAGGCAAATTGAAGTTTAACTTTTATTCTCTATGCCTGTACTGCAAGGGGAGAAAAAGTTGAGAATATATACTTCAGATGCATGGTTGAACTCATCTGATTAATATTGACAGAGTGCAAAATATGTCATATTTATAGTTAATTTCTCCCATAATTGATGGATTAAATTGATTATTTTTTTTACCGAATTACTTTATTTGGTATTTTTGTGCAAATTTGGGGTTAAATTATAATTTGAAAAATATTTGGATGCTGCAGAGATATTTACTAAGTTAAAGTAAAAGTACACCAAGTCAAGTTAAAAAATCTCAAAATTAGTTTTCCTTATCAAACGATTTGTTCAGTTTAAGTTTTGAGTTCTAAACTTTAAATTATATTGAGAGATTTGATCATTCCATATTTTCTAGTTTTAGTTGTTAGGTATAAATAAGTGTTTCCAATATGATGCAAGAGAATTCAGTTTTATTTCTGGATTCTGAGGTTTATTTAATTCTCTATTTTATGTTTGAACGTTTAATTAATAACGATGATGTTAGGTATGATTATAGCTAGCTAAGTTATTTTGATCCAGTTTATTTTCTGTGTTGTGAGAATTGTGCTTCATTGATTATATCTATGGTATTCATGATTTCGCTATGATTACTTGATTTAGGTTGAATATATTTGTTTGTTTGATTGATTAGTTAGGTTGATATCTTGCTAGTTAATAAAATTACATACCTAATCATTTAATTGAGTTAACATAGATAACAAACAGTGTGATACGTCGTGCTACGTGGTGTTATAATCATAGGTTAATGAACAACTTTGTTGATTTGTTAGCTATGGCCATGGTATTCCTAATACTTATTAGTTAAGGGGTGATTAGAAGACGCTTGTCTGGTTAGTCTAAAAACTAAGGCCTAGTTTAATTTTCAAGAAAAGGTTAGGATTGGATAAAAAATTGTCCAAACCCATGTTTAGTTTCTTAGTTGGGATTGGGTAACAAATATCCTCTCTTAGACCTTGTTTGTTTCATGTGTTTGGGTTGTTTTGTTTTGTTTCATCACAACCCAAACAACGTTTGTTTCGTATGTTATGGTTGTATTGTTTTGTTCATTAATGTTTTTGGTTGTTTCAAAATCTCCATTTTCCCTCATTTTTTCAACACAACAAATCGGTATGTTCACGTTGTTTCCTATTTTTCTTTTTCTAATTTGTCCTTATTATATTATTTGTATTTCAATTTTACCCTTTGCTAAAATCAAATTTTTATATATTATTTGTATTTCAATTTTACCTTTTGTTAAAATCAATTTATTATGTTTTCTTGTTCATTCACACAGACAAGGTTTTTACATGGGCGAGTGATTAAATCTTTGTTGAATGAATCCATTATGCCATTTATCTGTTCGATGAATTGCCTCAGTTACACTTTTTCTAGAATACAGGAGATTTGATATATCAGTGCAAAAGATTTTGGTTTATGGTTTTTGTACTATTTAATAATGATCTTTATTTCTGAAAACAATACATAAAAAATTCAAATTACATACAAATAAGAATTAAACAACGCAAAAATTGAACTATAATTAACTTGCACAAACAGATAATTCTCAAACATTGAACTAGGAAATATAGTCAAGGGTATTATAGTTATTTAATAGTTTTGGAACATTACCATACAATCAATCCAAATACAAAAATATACTATACAATACAACAGTGTACAACTTATCCAAACATGTTTTCAGTACAGTATAATAAATTACAAAACAGAACAATACATTAATGAAACAGCACTGCCAGTCATCCAACCAAGGTCTTAGTTTTCAATCCAGCAGTGTAGGTTAAAACTATCTCTTCAAAATCATGGGTTAATTTAACATATCCTTATTTATCTCTCCAAGACCCATCTTCTTCACTTCTTCCTTGCCTCTCTTTTACCTAGACTTGTCTTCTTCACTTATTTTGTCTGCTCGTCTCTTTCAAGACTCGTCTTCTTCACTGTTTTCTCTGAGCTGTTATGCAATGTAAATATCGATGACCCTAGATTTTGGGTGAAAAAATATTTTTTTTGGTAAAACATGATTTATTGTGTGGTTGATTTCTACTTAACTTGTTCTTAATGATTATTGGTTGGATGTTTTTTAATTCAATTTTCTTTTTACGTGGCTGAATATCATGATTTTGGAATTCTGGTTGGTTTTTGTGGGCTGTTATATGTGTATACTTTGCTGTGAGCGTGTGTATATTTTAGATTATGTATCAATTTTATTATTAATGTTGAATTTGAATAAATTTTTTTCAATTTTATTTTTAAATAAATAATTAATAGAATTTTATTTTTATTGAAATAATTAAAATTTTAAATTATATTTTTAAATTCTTTTTCTGCTTATACATGTTATATATATATATTTTAAAGAAAAAATTATTTTATTTTTATTCAAACCCACAACCCATATAAAATTTAATCCTATCCTCCTTCACACCAAACATGAGATTACTTTTATATTTATCTAATCTTATTCAATCCAATCCCATCACTTAAAATTATCCAATCCAATCCCAATCCAATACAGCAAAACAAACTAGGCCTAAGGGAAGATTAGATTGTTAGGCACGACATCAACGAATACAACTACGGTTATTGAATTGGCATAATTTATTTTTAGTTTCATATCAACATGTTAATTTATTGATCAAACTTTGTTGGATTGTTTTTATTGATTTGTTATCTTAAGTATTTAGTATTTTAGTTCTTCAATAAACCTTAAAATCCCCCCAATTTATTCTTTAGGTTTTAACAAATGTAAATTGATTAAACCATTCTCTATGGTTCGACACCGTTTATTACTATTTATAGTTAATTGCAGGAATTAAATATTTTTTAGGCTCTCGACACACGTCAAGCATATGCAGACAGAGTAGTATGCAGCCAAGCATATTAGTTCACAGTTGGACTGGTCATAGATTGGAGTTCGCTAATTCTTGCTTTTTGATGTTTTGTTTTGTTTTGTTTTTTTGTTTTTGTTTTTTTTTTTGCTCTTTTTTGTGCTCCTTTTGCTTCATTTTCTTCTTTTCTTCATTTTGTCCTCTTTTTGTCCAACTAAAAAAATTCCCTACAATCCTGGAAGGAAATTATTATGTAAAGGTAAAAGTTATTAGAATAGATGGAGGAATTTGGCTTGAAAAGTGTATACAAATTCCACTCACCACAACCCCCAACTTAAGCTTTTACTCATCCTCGAGAAAAAATATTTGAAAATTGTACTAAAAAATATCCCTATATTATTAAACAAAAAAATTAAAAGAAATAATCACTTTTATAGACTGCAACGATAATATTTAGCACATATTACAAGTCTTTCAAACCTCAAGTGACCCTAAATTAGGAGTGAAGTCTCCTAAAGATTTAGCAAGATGGAACCACCCTAAAAATATAACAAGAACCAATGATAATTTTAAATGCATAAAAATATAACAAGTAATATCAAATTGTCCTCCCTCCATCTTTCTTTCATTAATTTCCTACCAGAACCAATCAACCATAAAAAAAGTAAGGGAATGAACAAAAACACTTTAAAGGAATGCAGTTAGAACTCTAATAAAGCTCACTATCACTCTAGTCTTTCTTTTACACTTACGAATCTTAAGGTTATACTTTTAAAATGTATTGCCACTTTTATAAATTAGGGTTATGTACCAAAGTAAACATGGTTCAATGCTAGAAAAGGCAATTCAAGTAAAGATAAGAACCTCATGAATTCAATATCTCGATATTATGCTATGCAGCACTTAGAGGTTTCAAAAAGTTAATAAAGAATCTTTCTTTGCTGAGTGTAACAAACTCTCTTCATATGGTTGGAATGGTGCAAGAGTACTACAGCTAGGGTAATGCAACATTGATATCATGTGTTATTCTTGGATGTAACTTTAATAAAGATTTTGACTGTGCTTGTTTCTTTTTCTTTTTCTTTTTCATTTAACACTTAATGTCACCTAATTTTATCAAATTCAGAAGTAAAATGTCTTTAATTAAGTGATAATTTAGAAAAACAAATATGCGCTTAGACTGATTCTTTTTGGATATTAGATTGCAAGTTCCATATATTAAGCATATATATATTCGGGTATTATATTACAAGTTGGATACTCACTTGATATAGGAAAATTCCTACAAAAAGTGGGATTCTTAATTCTAAAACAATAGGATTCTTACTTTATTATGATTTCTATTTTACTAGTTTAGTTCCTATTCTTGTTAGACTATATTTCCTATTATATTTCTACTTATTCTCCTATATTGTTTTCTATTTGCTTTTAAATTTTCTAAATTGTTAGATTTCTTAATTACTTAGGATTAGTTCAACTCTTTGTACTCTATATAAAGAGTTGTTATTCTCAATTGTTAGGAAGTTCAGTTATCAATCAATTTTATTCAATCAATAATATACATGTTTTACACCTAGATATCTTTATTTTTTCTATCTTTTGGCCTTAGTTGCGAACAATCTTAGTCTTAACTGCGAACTATTTTTTTGTTGCTACATTAAATGGTATCAAGCAATGTTTTCCCTTATCTAATGGCCAAAGATGGTTTGAGTCGTTCCAAAAATTTCGACAATGATTAGAAGTTTGCACAAAGCGATGATTGATTAACCAACATTGATAAGAGATTCGAGAGCCTGGGGGCAAGCATTTGAAGAATAGACAGAATGTTGGTTGCACTGGTTGAAAATGTTTATGTTGTCAATCAAAGACGACCTAACTCAACAGGTGGCTGGAGGACAAATTCCATTACAGAAACCAATACCTATAATGACCAACAATCCACTCAGATTCAAGATCTTTATCAAAGTCTAGAAACTCAAACAAATCAGCAATATAAAAAGGTAGTATCTAGTCAAGATGATGAGATCCAAGTCATATCCAATCTCCACAGTCTAAATCCAACTCCTAATATTCTATTTGATCATCAAGTAATCGCCATAGAGTCTTCTTACAACTATAAAGTGATAGATTTAACTCAAAATCTATCAAAATTTAAAGGTCAACAATAGATTCCTATGTTTCTAAAAACCCTCCACTTGGGTATCAAATTGTTAGATTATTATAATGTGACTTTATTGGACTGAGGTGGGAGTGAAGAAAAAAGGTTTCGACAATATGAGATCAATGGGAGAGAGATAAAAACCTTACAAGTATGTATATTATATGAGAAATATGGGTGTAAGTGAGTTGAGCTACTAGCGAGCTATTCGAGATCGACTCACTTACACCCCTATTTCTCGAGATCGACTCATTGTTTACGAGCTCGAGTCGATTTTTTTTTCTTTTTTGAAATGAGTCGAGCTCGAGCTCTATATTACTCAACTCATAAGGCTCGTGAGCTTTATTGATATTTACAATAGTAAGGCCAACGAGCCGAGCCGAGCCGAGCCGAGCTCGAGTACATCCAAGTCGAGGCAAGAATAATTATATAAAATTTAAAAATTATTAATAAAAATTTAACGAGCTTTAACGAGTCAAGTTCGAGTAGCTCGATTATCATTCGAGCTCAAGCTCGAGCTTGATTTTTGGTTGCTCGACGAGTTCGAGCTCGAGTTCGAGCTTAGCATAATCTTTTTCACGAGTCGAGTCGAGCTTATGTATACTCGAGCTCGACTCGACTCGTTTACACCCATTGTGAGAAAATACAATACCTAATATTTAGATTTAACATACTCCTTGTGTATGACAGAGGAAGACAAAGTATAGTTTTATAGTATGCTTGGTGGAATCCTTCCAGATATTCCTCTCGGAAGCACTTTATACCTCGATCATCATTATATGAACTTTTAATCCAAGAGTTACATGTTGGAGGACTATGGGACATGTTGAAATGAGACAAGTCCATCTCTTTTTTAGAAGAGAGATTTTATTGGCCTCAACTTAGACGAGACCATTGTTTTCCTACATGAACATATCACAAACTTCGTGACAAGAATATTGGTCCTTTCCATTTACCGTAGAAAATTGGAGACAATGCTTACAAGATTGGTTTACCAATCAAAATGAACATCTCAACTACTTTCAAAGTAGCTGATGTTTTTTTAGTATTTCCCTCCAGATTAGCCTTCACCACAAGCAAAACTTGAGAACAAGTTTGTTTGTTTGTTGTTGTTTTTTTTTTCAATTGGAGGAGATTGTTAGAGAACAATTCATTAAAAAAAGTGGGATTCCTATTTCTAAAACAATAGGATTCTTACTTTATTAGGATTTCTATTTTACTAGTTTATTTCCTATTCTTATTAGACATATTCAACTTGTTTTCTTAGTTTGTTTTCTATTTAGTTTTATATTTCCTAAATGGTTAGATTTCTTAACTGTTTAAGATTAGTTCAACTTTATCTAAAGAGTTGTTATTCTCAATTGTTAGGATATTTAGTTATAAATAAATTTTATTCAATCAATAATATTCAGTTTTATACTTAATTATCTTTAAATTTTCTATCTTTTCATCTTAGCTGGGAACAATCTTCACAGTAAATGCACACTATTTTCCATTACTACATCCACTTTCCATGTAATAAATAGTGATAATACCAAAAAACACCGCAGGTTTGGAATTTTTCCTAAAAAACCACACTAGTTTCATTTTTTCCCCATTTTACAATTATGAGAGCAAAAAATGTTAAAATTTTTAAAAATAGATTTTGGACTTTGGTGGAGCTCCAAGAGACGAGTTCAATAGTGGTGGTTCATTGGCAATTGGTGATTAGACAAAGGAGAAATGATAGAAAAATCAATTTTCGACAAATGTTAATTTCATTGGATCTCCTTTATTTAACCACCAATCATCGAGAAACCACCAATATTAGACCTGTCTCTTGGAGCTCCAACAAAGTCCAAAACTCATTTTTAAAATTTTAATATTTTTTATCCTGACAATAGTAAAATGAGAAAAAATGAAATTGGTACGGCTTTTTTTTTGGGAAGACTCCATTTCCGCTGTCGGTTTTGGGGATTTAACCCTAATAAATAATAATACAATGACACAATTTTTTTAAAATAAATAAAGTTAATAGTGGATGTACATTGGGCAGTCTCTCTTGGATCCGAATCCGTATCTTGACCTATCCAATTTCTTTTGGATTTTGTTTTTCTTGCCAACTCTCCTGGGCTTGATCAGATCATTTGTTCTAAATTTCAGAGCTCGCCTTATTAAGGCCCCGTTTGGATCCCTTAAGAGATAAAATTAAGATATGAAATTAATAGAAAGGGATCCAAACAAGTCTCTTAAGAGACCTCTTAATTTTTAAGAGTATGGACTCTTAACAATTATTTCACTAGTTGGCCCAACCCTACTAACACCTCTTAATACCTTTTAACACATAGCATAAGACTCAATAGCCCCCACAATTATTAGCTAGCTAGTTAGTAATTAATAAGGACAAGTTGGTCATTAAGGCACTATTTACTAATTAGCTACGAAAGAATTCAAACACCCTTATTAACAGTAGCTTTTAAAAACTAGTAAAAGCGGCTCGCGCTTTGCGCGATATTTTTTTTTTATTTTATTTTTAATTTGATATTTTATATATAAAAAATATATATTATTTTTATTAAATGGTTAAATATTATAATATTATATTTAATTATAAAATATAATATTTTAAAAAAATCAAACTATATATGGAATTGATTTTACAAATAAAAGTTATAAATTTTTTTTATGAACTTTGTATTTAACATAATATATATATTTAAATATATAAATAAATAATATTTTTTATATTCAACTTTGAATTTTAGAAAGAACGTATGGTTATAGACTATTCAAAAAAATGCTATTTAAAAAAATAAAAAATTAAACATTAACATTGGTTAATTTGTGAACATGATAATTATTATTAAATAAGTTAAAATTAAAATCAAATTAAAATTTATAAAAAGTTTAAATGGTGATGTAATATATATATATATATTATCGGACAAATAATTTTTTTTTCATAATTAAATTACTGCTGTTAAATTAAATAATCAAACCTTAAATTAATTTTTATTGATAATAGTATGATGCTATTTTGAATTTATTTTGTTATGAATATATTGGAAAAGAAATATATGACTAAGAAATATAGATTTATTTAATTGAATTATTTATTAATATATTACAAATATTATATTTTTAAAGAAATAAAGAATTGTATTTTTGAAATGTACATATTTAAAATCCTATTGTTCACTATGAATCTAAGAATATAATCGAATTTTGAGAAATTATTCAAAACATATATTTTTAATATGTATAACAATGTTCACTAAATGAAATATTACATGTAAAATATTTTATAAATAGATAACCATAACTATAAATCATATGTATAAATAAAAGTCAAACTTCTTTATTTATAAAATTTATATTAAATGTGGTAAATGATAGGAGAAAATCCTCCAACTTATTTATTTGTTTATTTTTTACACCAAAATTTGTTGGTATCTTCATTTTTTTTCTACATGTAAATGCGGGCTGGCATCCTGAAAAAGAAAAAAAAAAGTTAAATTATTAAATAAAAAATGAGTTATAAATTATATTTTAATATGATAGTTAAAAAATAAGATGAATAATTATGGAATACCAAAAACATTACTTTCAATTTAATAATTATGAGTTAATATAATTTTATTTATTTGATTTTTTGTAATATATAATATGACTAAGAAAAAAATTGGTTAAAAATGAGAAAAAACATGCATTGATTAAGGAAAAATGAATTGAATATACTTAAATTGAAAAGTGGAAAGTTTTTTTGTAAATTAAAAAATATATATAAATATTCATTATAAATTATACTCCCTCCTATTCATAATAAGTGTCGCTTTAGACTATTTCACACGTATTAAGAAAATAAATAAAATGACTAAAAAATCCTTATTTATTGTTTTCTCTTTCCACTTAAACACTCCAATTTATCATCTCTTTCTTTGTAATTTAATAAATTAAATAGGGGTATATTAGACAAGATCATAATAATTACACATTGAAAATGTAAAACGACTTTTATTTTGAATAAAAAATTTATCTCTAAAACGACATTTATTTTGAACTGGAGGTAGTATTAATTATTAACAAATAAATATAAATAAAATCAATAAATATTTGTGAATAATGGTTATAAAATGTAAAAACACAACCAACACTCATACCTAGAAATAATGGATATGATATATAAAAAGATAAGAATCAACGACGACACCTAGAACCCAACTATTCCAAAAACCAATAATAATATTTATCATAAAAAAATTCAATTTCATATGGTTAGTACCTCTTTTTCTTTGTCTATACATATAATATTTATCATAAAAAAATTCAATTTCATATGGTTAGTACCTCTTTTTCTTTGTCTATACATGCGGTTGAGTTTATTTTCATCTATTTTACCTCTATCAAATAAATTTCTCCTGAAAATCACACACAACACCATGAATAAATCTAATTAGAAAATACAACACGTGAACAAATCATGAGCAAATAAAATCCTACATCGAAAATAAAATTTAAAAAAATAAATAAAATCACAAGTTAAAACTTAAAAAACAACAATTAAATTAAGTTACAAATCAACCTGAAATAACCTACTCACTAATAGTTCGGAAGAGTAAGACGTTAGCATTCGTAAATAAAATAACATTAACCCGTATAAGCATCGAAAATCATTGTATTGTCGGGAATTGTAGGGCATCATCCGTCTATTATAGAGATCATATTCCGATAAAAATTTAATAGAACATGTAAACCTTAATCAAATTAAAATAAAAAAAAAAAAAAAATGACAACATAACATACAATTAAGGGGAGGTGAAGAAGTCGGCCGAAACAGTTTCGTTTTCAGATTTCCTAATAGTGAAAATGTCACGTTTATGACTTCGATGGTTGTGGATGCCGTAAAGGCTCATGGTTTTGATTCCGATAAATGTAAATAACGAATGATTACTCTAGAAAATCCAGAGAGATTGAGATAGATATGGAAGACAAAATGTCATTTGCTTATTTACTTATAGTGAATGAAAATGATTCTACATAGCTAATTAATATCCACCATTAATTTTCCTTAACTTTTACTATTATGCACCTTTTATTTGACTCTTAGTTTTCTATTTTTAAATATTAATGCATTTATATGTTTTTATATGTATATGACTTTCTATTTCTAAGTATTAAGAGATTTTAAATTTTTATAACCAAAGTGAGAAGAAATGTAGGGCCAATTTGATGTAACATAATATATAGAAGAGGAAATGAAGAGTTAGAGCAATTAGGTAATTTATTGTAATAAAAAAATAAAATGAAGAATGATAAAAATTAATATCAATCATTAATCTCAAATTGATGTTGCATTTAAACGTTAAGTAGTATATTGGACGAAATTAGCCCTGCATTTCATAGGCTTCAAGAGATATTGGGAGCTCAAGACACATGTAATGTCATGATTGGTTAAATACGATCGAATTTCAAAATGTTCAATTTTTGTTATTTTTCAACTCAATAGAGAACTCTCTTGCCACGTCAATTTCGTGGGACCCGCCGAGAGTTCGATGATTAATTATTAACTACAAATACAAAGGGATCTAAACACCCCCTAGAAACACTAATCGCTTATCCACCTACTCTCTTTTTCTAAACATTCCCTACATTGCTGAAATGTTTAGCTTTAAAAAAGTTCCAGTACCATTTCATCATTTAAAAAACAGAACAATTCAATATCTTCGTCTTAACCTTATCATGAATTTGTCACATAAGCCAAAATACAGGTCCCAGCTGATAGAGTTTTTTAGAGTGTGTTTGGTAAGTAGATTTTTAATTAGCGATTAGATTTTAGGTTAGCGATTTGGAAATTTAGGTGTTTGGGAGTAGCTTTTTGATTAGCGATTAGATGTTCAATTAGCGATTTCCTGACAGCTACTTGATGTAGCTGTCCACAAATCGCTAATCAAAAAGCTCCCATTCTACCCTTATTTAATTTTGGTTATTACAAAAATGTCCTAATAAAAATTATTCTTTTGAACTAGATTTTTTTTAATACACTTTAACTATATTCTAATTTTTTTAATGATAATAATTTATATATTATTTTAATTTATTAAATGTGATTGCAAGTTTTTATAATTTTTTAAAATGTTTTAATAAATATTATATTATATATTTTTAATTAATTGATGAATACAATATTAAAGAATTTTAATTAAAAATCTTTTAAAAATTATTTAATAGATGAATATCAGTACTAAAAATAAAATAAACTATATTATAAATTATAAATTATAAAAATAATATATTATCCTTTTACATCATTTTATATCTAACAGCTACTTCAACATCTGATTGTCTTACCAAACACTCATCTCAAACAGTTACTTCAATCGCTAGTTAGCTAACAGCTAATCCCTATTTTAACAGCTAACTCAATCGCTAATGTAACATCTATGCCAAACACACTCTTAATCAACCTCACATAATTCACTACTTTAGACATTCTATATTCATTCTCTTCCTATTAACTACACACAAATCCATTTCTTCCCTTGTTTTTCAAAGTTAATTAAATAGTATATGTACAATGAGATATTTCAAAAATTCATTCACATGTTTGAAAACTGAATACAAATTCATCAATTATTTAACCTACGTCATAAAAAATATATATATACTCAATATTAGATTATTTTTATTCAGAAAATCTTACAAACAAGTCTGAGAGTGACCAAATTACATACGTCCAAAGGAAAAGGTGAGGCCGAAGTCTCAATATCTACCAAGAACTCAAATTTTGAAGCTACACCACTCTTCCTACAACAACTTTATCTGTTGTATATTCCAAATTAGATTTCGAATTTCTTTTTTTAGTCAAATAATCCACACACAATATTTCAGTGGCTCTGGTGTTGCCATTGCATTGTTGTTGTGTCAAACAACTGTGTCCTTTTCTTGGTCCAGGGGCAGATCAGGACTTTCAATTCAAATTATAAACACATAAACTCAACTGACACTCATTTCATAGTAGACGAGACGAATTGGAATTGCTTGGTGTCTGCATTTCTTTGTTACACGTTTATGCAGAACTTGGTTCTCCAAACCGACAGGGAAACCAGGTAGTCTTCTCTTCTCTGATAAACTTTTGCTATGTATATTTGATTATTTATGTTGATTTTGTTTTTGTTGGTAGGATAGGGTGATGTCAAATGGGTATGGGTTGATTTTGTATTTAATTGATTTTATTTATTTATTTATTTATTTTTTCATTGATGTTGAACACAACATGGGGAAAGCTGATTATTGATGACTGTGGACTAAAAGATTTTATTTGTAGTTTCTGGTCTGAGGCGGCTCTGGATTTTTTTCGTTAAAAATGTTATTTTTTTTTCTTTGGTTAGTGAGGAGTCTAGTGTTCCGATTTTGTTCGGTCATTTGCAGATTGCTTGTTGATGTTATTAGACTAAATTTTAATTTTATGTGTGAAATTAATCTGTGTTGATTACTTGAATATATAGCATAAGAGCAGATGATTTGGTGATTAATGATTGTTGATTTTTCACTGTGTCAATTCAAAGATAAAAGTAATAATCTTTTTGTTGTTTATATTTCGGGGTGGTTAATGAGTGTTTAGTATGGTTCTTTGAACTCACGAACAATAGATTATTCCATGTTTATTTTGCATACCTAATGTCTAATTAGTTGTAATTTTTATAATTTTAGTTTGAAGACATTTGCTCTAATGTGAATTATTGGGAGAAAAAAACAAACATCACCCACCTCTGTCTATTAGGTGTTATTTTGATTTGTGATGATATTCTGTCTTACTTCTAGAAATCATTCGATGATGCTTATTTCAGGTAGGAAGGTGATATTTTAAAACCCCTTTGTTGGGTGAGATTCATAAGCAGAAGATTTATACATCATGGCACCAAAGGCATTAGACTATGATCAATTGAATGAAAATGTGAAGAAGGTGCAATATGCTGTGAGAGGCGAGCTGTATCTTCGAGCTTCTGAGCTTCAGAAGGAAGGGAAGAAGGTAAGCATACTTGGTCCTGTACAGATTCTGTTTCTTTAACATATGTTAGAGTAGCTTGTGACTCTTCTCAGTGTAATAGTACTCTTTATATCTGATAGGTTTTCTGTGACATCAATATATGTTTCTGATGATATGAATAAGTGTGATGAACTTTTTATGGAGTAGAAGAAATTTATTTACTCTGTTATCTTCTCTTCTCTTGAAATTTCAATCTTTTTTAGCATTTGACAGATTCATGTTATACCTTGCTGTCTTTCCAAACTGTTTGCAATATATGTATTTCTATTATAATTGTCGATATCTTTAAGATTCTGTTGGACCAAACTTTCTGTTCTGCAGTTTGATGTACTTTCGGTTGTCAATACCTTGATTAAAATTTAAAAGCTCATTATGCTGTGAAATTAATGGAGTTTCAGAAATGGTCTGATGCCAATTCATTCTTCTTTATTGTTTTCGAATTTTATTGAGAAGAAGTGCGTATGAAATGACCTAATTCTGATTCATTCTTCTTTCGTGCTTTCGCATTTTATTGAGAAGAAGAATCATTTACACTTTACTGTTCAATGTATTTATTCATTTTACAAGTATTTTAAATCTCGCATCCTCACTCTATGTCACAGATCATTTTTACAAATGTTGGCAACCCCCATGCCTTAGGACAGAGGCCCTTAACCTTCCCCCGGCAGGTAAACTGCTTTTCTAGTGTTCATCTCCTGTATTCCATTCTTGTTAACTGTTTGTATATGGATGGCATAGTCATTGTTTAACATCGGATAAGCTTTATTTCAGGTGGTTGCTCTTTGCCAGGCTCCATTTTTACTAGATGATCCTAATGTTGGACTGCTCTTCCCTGTGGATGCTATTGCCAAAGCTAAACATTATCTTTCCTTGACATCAGGGGGGCTAGGTATTCTATTTGAGGGATATTACATGTTATGTTTATATATGTAGGAAATGGTTATACTAATTGATATTAGACTGTAGAGTATTCGCACCGCAACTTTGTCTTAATATCAGCCTCTTTGCATGGTGTTCTTTGATATGTTTATGAGGATAGAGTAGTCAACTATAACAGCAAGGATCTGAAGTAAATTGCACCTGCTGCTGGCATTTTAATTATTAAAAGCCATATTTCCATATATTTCCTTTCTACAATCACTTTTCTGGGCTATAATAATATGCATGCATGTCTTTTACTTGCCCTTTTTCTGGGCATTGAAGTATTCAGATCATTAAAAATATCTCTCCTTTGGCTCTAGGTGCTTATAGTGACTCCAGAGGTATTCCAGGGGTGAGGAAAGAAGTTGCAGAATTCATAGAAAGGCGTGATGGTTATCCAAGGTAAAATAATTAATCCCACCTTCTTTTTTTTTTTTCCATTTTGTTTTGAATGCTTGCTGTGTCAGATGACCAGGGTACTAACTGAAAGGTTCCATTGCTTCTCCTGTGACAGTGATCCAGAACTCATATTTCTAACTGATGGTGCCAGCAAAGGAGTTATGCAAATGTTGAATTGTATCATCCGTGGAGAAGGGGATGGAGTAATATTTAATTTTCTTTTGAACTAAAATCATTACTTTATCTTCACTGAAAACTTATATTTATTCTCTGCTATTGTGCTTGCACTTAGCTTCATTTTATATTCTTCTTGGTTAATTTTGAGGTCCCTGCTTCCATTTCAAGATATTTCTTTCATTACAGTTGTTCATTTCCAGGTTTTGGTTCCAGTTCCACAATACCCCCTTTACTCTGCTACCATATCTCTTTTTGGTGGCTCTCTGGTTCCATATTACTTGGAAGAGACTGCAAATTGGGGTCTTGATGTTAATGACCTTCGCCAATCCGTTACACAGGCTCGCTCCAAAGGAATAACTGTAAGTATATCTCTCCACTTGCTTGTCTAAAGACGGTTAAAATCCAATTCAAAGAATTATAGCCAGATTAAGGAAATTTCCTACCTGCGCATGGAGTAATACACCAATTTTGGTTTTGGCATTTTTCTAATCGGCCCCACTCACTGCTGGGTTTTAAGAGAAGATAACCTTTCTTGGGTTGTTCTCCAAATTCTATTCTCAATACCTCATGGGTTCTCCAAATTCTATTCTCAATACCTCATTTAGTATTGTTTGTAAGTGGGAATGATATTACTGCATTCTGTGTGGGTGATGTAGTAGTGCTCAGCTACTTTACTTTCCAGTAATGCTTCTAGTTAAGTAACCAAATTTGCTTTTGGATTTCATCAGGTAAGAGCAATGGTCATCATTAACCCAGGAAACCCAACTGGTCAGTGTCTTAGTGAAGCCAACCTAAGAGAAATACTGCGCTTCTGTTACCAAGAAAACCTAGTTTTACTTGGAGATGAGGTCTATCAGCAGAACATTTACCAGGATCAGCGTCCTTTCATTAGTTCTAGAAAGGTACATATCTCTAATGCTGTTAGCCTAAGTATATAATAGGGTTTGCCAGAGCTGAGCTCCTATTGACACTACTTTTTCTGTGTTGAAAGGTGTTGATGGATATGGGGCTGCCATTTAGCAAAGAGGTCCAGCTTATTTCTTTCCATACAGTCTCCAAAGGATATTGGGGTGAATGTGGGCAGCGGGGTGGATACTTTGAGATGACCAATATTCCTCCAAAGGTCTCTTGCATAATCTTGCATAAAATAAAACATTCAAACATTTGTTGTCTAATCTGTCTACTGATCTAATCTCAATAGTTTGACATTGAATTAAGTTTTAAAAAAATCCCCAATACATGCCATTTAACTTAATTGCACTCACTAATTGATGAGTTCCTACACCAATTTTGGTTGCCATGATTTATGCAGACAGTCGATGAGATCTACAAGATTGCATCTATTGCACTGAGTCCAAATGTGCCGGCACAAATATTTGTGAGTTTCAGTTGTATATTGTTCATGTGTATTTTCCAGAATAGACCTCCATTTGATCGCTTGGGGTGATTCCTTTCTCCTTTTCTGTACAGATGGGATTGATGGTCAACCCACCCAAACCTGGAGACATTTCCTATGAGCAGTTTATGAGGGAAAGGTATACCTCAAATTTTAATATGTTATTGTGCCTGTGCAGTTTGACTTTAATGAAACTGCTAGGGAGACACTGCGAACCCTATATTAGTAGGGAGGCTTATTTCATTGGCTTTTATCATATAACATGGAAGTCATTTTTAAACATTGTTATGGTCATTGCTTGTGACTGTTGAAAATTGAGTTAAAATTACGGTGTATCACTTGACTCATTTGGTGTCACAAAACATTAGAGTTTGTGTCTAGACTTCCCATTAGTGTACCACCTGTGAAATGCTCATAAATATAGAGAATTAAACAAATTGAACAAAATGATAAACATGATTTGACTATATATTTCATATCTAGTGATTCTAGGAGGGACATCAATCTCTTTGAAAGGCCAATTAACTGTTCTATGTGAATTGTGAAATATGCAGTCGAGGAATCCTTGAATCACTGAGAAGAAGGGCTAGACTGATGACTGATGGATTCAACAGTTGCAGAAATGTTGTCTGTAATTTCACAGAAGGTACATCTTGCCTTTGTCTAATGTTTTATTTTTATTTGCTCGCTATCTTTTAGTAATTATAGGTTAGTTTTGAAATGAGTATATAACAGAAATATGATTGCAGGTGCTATGTATTCCTTCCCTCAAATACGCCTACCACCGAAAGCAATAGAAGCTGCCAAAAAGGCTGGAAAAGTCCCTGATGTTTTCTACTGCCTCCGGCTTCTGGAGGCCACTGGAATCTCCACTGTCCCTGGTTCAGGATTTGGACAGAAAGAAGGGTAAACATCTCTTAAAATATCTTTTCTATTATTTACTCTTCTATTCCCATTCGAAATGGTCTCACTGGCAATTTCTTTTCACTTGCAGGGTATTTCATTTGAGGACAACCATCTTACCAGCTGAGGAAGACATGCCTGCAATCATGGACAGCTTCAAGAAGTTCAATGATGAATTCATGGAGCAATATGAAGACCATAGGGGCTATTCAAGAATGTAATGGTAGTGTCAAATACCCCACTATTGTATTATATATGTTGTGGTTTAGTTTGAAGCCATGTGATATACCTATATCATATGGTCTTAAAAAACATGTATTATCCAACCCCTTCTACTCTGCTGGGCTAAAACTACACTCAATCCAAGATTGTCTTGTACCTCATTCTAGCTCTTTTGTGTTTTATCTACAACATTTCTCAACTTTTTCTTTCAGCTATGTCTCTATTGGACCTCAAATTTGTCTGTGCTTCCTTAAAAAAATAAAAATAATAACAATTTGGATTCCAAATTATGTCTGCTTCGTTGTAGTGTCTCTGCTTGCACATGGGTTGTCAAAGATGAAAGATAAATCTGTTAAGACAGATGGACAGTTTATTCTCTAGTACCGAAAGACATTACATTCTCTGCATAATAAATACACATTTTAGAATCCTGAAAGATATTTCATCATCTGATAAAATAAGTAAAAAACACAAGGAAAAAAAAGTGCTTTATTTTGTTATAAACAGATATGGTTAAATGAGAATAAAATCTTTTAAAGTTGGTTCAATAATGTAAAAGCTTATCTGAAACTCAGTTGACAGAAGTGATGATACTACTAGTGCTACTACATGAAGTGGATCTGAGTTTGAATTGGCTTAGCTGATAGCAGATGCAGAACAGAGAGAAGCAGAATCTCCAAATGGAAATGACTATCTGGCTAAGTTAAGCAATCGTATGTTGTGTAAGTAGCTGATTTGACATTTACCAGGAAGAATAAACCAGTTCAAAAGCTTTAAAATTCGAGAAAAAGCTAATAGCATATCGAAATCGAATATTGAAAGTAGCTTTTCCATGTGGAACTGCTTTCATTTCCTTTGCATTGCATGGTTTATGACTTTTATCTATTTTCTTTAAACCTTTTAAATAAAATAAAAAAAAATAAAAATGGATGGTTTGGTTGAGTTGAGTTTGGATGATATGAGCAAAAAGATGCGGGCAGCGTACTTGTCCACGTCACTATCACAAAAATAAAATAAAAATAAAGGGAAGGAAGGAACTGTAGAGTTGAGTTGATAACGGGGCCCACAAGAAAAATGGCGCCAAAATCGAAGTCAATCTCAGTGCTGCCCGCGGTCAGCTACTTTCACGGGCTCTCTTCTTCTCCTTATTATATACTCTCTGCTTATGTCACGAGTTTCCTCGGGTTCTTTTTTTTTTTTTTTTTTTCACATTCTCTCTTATAAACACAAAAAAATTCAACCGGTGAACATTCAACTTCACTCTTCTTCAAAATTTTTATTACCTCTTTTCCTACCAATCAAGAGATAAAAAAGGAATAAATCTTTGCTATTTTCTTTTTCCTCTTTACTTATTCCGTTATTCCTCCATATAAGTCGACTCGTGTGGGCTTATTTTTAAGCTGTTATGGGTTTATCAGGCAAGCCACAAGTAGACGAATCCGAAGGGAAGAGATGGCGTATAGCTGGAATACCGTTACGCGCGCCGTTAAAGAAACTACACACCACCGCTAAGGATAACGGCGATGACGACACGGCCGTTACGACTCCGAAAAACGAAGAATCTAGAATCCCGCCTATGCTGACGTGTCCACCGGCACCAAGGAAGCGTAAATCGTCGTCCAAGTGCAATTACAGCGGTGTCAGAGACTACTTTTCTCCTCCCGATCTCGATGTTGTGTTTATTCGTCATGTTGAGAGAGCCAATTGTTGATGTTAACTTAACTTAATCCTCTTTTTTAGCTTTTTAAATTTGTTTTTCTTGTTTGCAGTCTCTAACTACTTAGTTTTTGTACAGTGTGATTTTATTATAGTTGAATAAAATCGCTATTTTAATTTTATAAACCCTGTTGATGATCATGCGAGCGAGCTGAAGACATGCAAAAAGAAGTCAGCAATCTAATCAAAGGAAAGAAGATGCTGCACGGAAGCTACTGATCATGTGTGCATTCATTGACTACATGGAAAAACTTTGCCTTTGCCCTACAATAACCATAACCTTCATTCACCCACCAACTTTTTTAGTACAAAAATTTGAATATTCAAATAATTTATTTATAATTTTTTTATTAAAATAATTAAATTCTAAAAATATATAAATTATAAATTTTTAAATTTCGACTTTAGGTAAACAAACAACAGAAAATTTTAATTAAGTTTATAACTGTGAATAAATAAAGTATAATAAAATAAAATATATTGGTATCTTTAAAAGAATAAAATTAATTAATAAATAGATTCAAACTGATTTCTTAATATCTTATAATAAAAAAGATTTGAGTGTTTTTAGAGTCTTGACCCTATTAATTTTTAGTCAGTTAGTAAATAATTATTTAAACGGTCATTTAGATACTATTATTTAATTAGCTACTAATAAATTCAAATATCTCTACTAATTATTAACTAGTTAATTGTTAGAAGCTCATAATAATTAATCGGTTAATTATTAATTTTTAAGGAATCCAAACGGGACCTATATATTTTACCACTAAGTGAACTTATTTAAACAGTTTTACAATAAATATGTGAACTCTAATTCATCAATCTTACGGTAAATAAGTAAAGTACAGTAAATTTTTACAAATGGATCAAAATATATGAATTAAACTAATTTATTTTTAATTATTAAAATTTATAAATTTAAACTAAAATCTAAGTAACCCATTAACTTAATTTAATCATCTCATAAATTTATAAGCATGAGCTTACTACCTCTACATAAACATGAAATAATTGTTGGTTATATTTCAATATATTAGGAGGATAGTTATGATATTGTTTAATGGGATGAATCCATCTACACATATAACCAGAGCATATAGTAGCTAGGTGGAGACAACAAACATGTGGAGAGGTGATATATGTTTGGTGGATTAGAATCCTATGTGATTTGAATGGACATTGTTTTTAACTCTTTCATGCTCACCAATAATTGCATTGCCTCACCCACTTTTCTTATCCAATCTTATATTAATTTATCATCCATAACCTCAAAATGAGCCAAGACTCCTCACTAGCTTGAGTTACATTCACCTAATCTCACTACTTTGTTAAAATAAGGTTTATTGGGATCCGAACATTTTCTCATGCAGTACTGTTCTTACACGTCTATTTATAGATTCATATTCTATATCTCACTTAGTGGGTCAATTTTGTATTGGATATAATAAATTTTTTAAGTTAAAGTGAGTAGTATTATTGAAGATCACATGATACGGAATCACAAATAATATTTTCCCAATACAAATAGTAACAAGGGAACATATGATATTTTAATTCAAATAAAAAGGATTATCAGTTAGAATATGCCCAAAGGAATCTCTCTAGTTTGAAAATGTGTGTCTGTTCTTCAACCACGTTATCATTTTCTTGTAAACAGAAGTAAATTCTAGTAGTAACTTTATTTATCCAATGGATCATGATATGAAATTAATTAGGACATAATTATTATTATATGGTTAGGTGGGCCGGCATTAATTCTAAGAGAAACTGATTGGGGTGCAAATAAATCTATTAAAAAAATTTCTCATCATAAATCTTGTCACGGAAAGCATTAGACATGAGTAGATATATTAGCAGAGCTAGTAAGAATTCACGTGATGTGCGTACACTATTAAGAAACAAAACCAAATCCAACAGTCAGTGCTTCTGGTTCCAGCAGAAGTGTTTATGAGGGGTTTGATGAATAAAAAAAAAAAAAGTTGATAGAGAAGAGAAGACAAGGAACGTGATATTGTCTGGGTTTGTAACAGACCAAAGTGAGACTTGACTGGGAATAAGTGGTGTAGGGACGGGACGGAACGGGACGGACCCAAACCATTTGGATTTGGTTTCTTCTTCACCGCAAACTTTGACCATCTCCATGTCAATTCATTCCAATTCCATTTAACTCAATGTTATGTTTAAAGCTGGTTCGAAAACGTTTTATAATTTTTTTCAGGATAAAATTGGAAAAATTATATAATGAGTACTATCAGGTCTGAAAATAATGACCAAATATAATTATTAATATATTAATTTTTCTACTGAAGCAATTCTGAGTATATGAAATATATGTACACAAATCATTTAATAATTATTCAAGTTATATAAAGAGGAGTTTGGCTATCTTATTTATCGACATCATTAAATAATTTTATGAAGAAATTATTAAAAATAAACTTTAAATTCAAAATTTTAAATGATCAAAAATAGAAGTAACATAACTTTATTCAAATAGTTCTTTTAAGACAGATAATTGGAAAGCATGTGGCATCCCTACTACACAGCTAACATAGTAAAATTCTTACTTTTATAATTTATAAATATTTAAATTTTATTATATAATTTATAAATAATTCTATTATTAGTTCAGTAATAAATATTGTAGCATCATATCTCAACCACTCGTTTATATAATTCATACAAAAAACGTATAGTATAAAATACAATTCAATAGTTAAAATATTAATTTATTAAATATATATTTATTATACAGTAATTTATATATTAAAATTTCATTTACTCATATTAATTAATAGTTATTAATTTATATAAATAGATATATAAAATTTATATATATTTTTAAATAATTAATAATATTTAACTTAATACTTTTTAAAATATTTTATGTTTTAGTATCTGTTTTACAGTTTTAAGATGATCACTGGTTAAAGTCTCCATGGAGCTCTGGGAACAAGATCATTTTTCTTTTCAGCTGATTCATATAGCTCTTGTAAGCTTCGTGTACGTGTCTCTTCTCCACTTGATAATCCATTGTTGTCTTCATTTAGAGAAGTTGGTCCACCATTATTCTCTTGCTATTGGTTGCTTTTTTTCATTTTCTATGAAGGAAGGGGCAATTTCTTCTCGTACATCCCATTTTCACGTTTTATCTTAATCAAATTTTACATCTTTACTATTAATAGTCTTCCGATGAGTTGAATCGTACAAACTTATAACATTTCGAGCTTTCATCATAATTGATTAAGACTAGCTTATTGCTTTTATCATAAAGTTTGGATCTTGTTTCATTTGCGTTATGTGCATAAGCGAGACTTCAAAACACCTTGAGGTGAGATATTCTAGGTTTTCTGCCACTCCAAGCATCTTATGGTGTTTTACCACATAAACTTCTTGATGGCGAATGATTACTTAAATATACTGTGACTGCTACAGCTTCTGCCCAAAGCTACATTGTCATTTATTTACTTTTGATCATGCAATGAGCCATGTTGACAATGGTTATGTTCTTTTGTTTAACTATTCTATTCTATTGTGGTAATTTTGGAACAGTCAATTGTCGTCGACGGATACCATTGAGTTTACAAAATTTTTGGAATTCCTTTGATGTGAACTCTCATTCTCTGTCGGATCTTAACATTTTAATCTGGTACCTACTCATTCTCATACTAGAGTTTTGAACTTCTTGAAATTATCAAACACTTATGCTTTTTGTTTTACGTTTACTTTGAGAAGTCATCGATGAATATGAGAAAGTAATTACTCTTAACCATGGAGCTTGGTTTAATTAGTCCGTAAATATCCGTTTGTATAAGCTCGTGTATTTCTTTGACTCTTAAATTGGATTCCTTTAGAAAACTACTTCAAAAATATTTTCCTAGTAAGCATCTTTCGCAAAGTTGATCAAGCTACTTTGATGAATGACAATCTTTTGACCATTCTTTTATTTTCCAGCAATTTTAACCCTTCAAAGTTTAAGTGCCCGAACCTTAAATGTCATATCCAAGACCGATCTTTGAAGCATGCATTTAAACACTTGATTGCATTATTTTGAATTTTAATTTGAAAATTCTATTTCTTGATATTAATACATTGGCGATTAACCTGTCTCGATTATCTCTTATTGAAAGAGAACAATCTTTCATACATATATTATACCCTTTTTCCAAAAGTTGACCCAAACTCAAAATATTACTCTTTATGCTAGGCACGTAATAAACATTTGAAATAAATTATTGTTGGCAATTCTTTAAGCGAATTAGGATATTACCTCTTCCCTTTGCTATCACCTTGGATGCATCTTTAAAAGATACTTCTCCATTCACAGACTCATCAAGTTCCATGAAAATGTTCATTTTATCGCACATATGATTGCTAATATTTATGCCAAGATACCAAGTGTTCGCCGATTCATCCATTTTGTCTTTATATGCCAACGAAAGAGTGATTTATCCGAAGTTGGTTTCTTCCACGAAATTATCCTTCTCTTCAACCTTAGACCTTGGTGTTTTGCACTCGGAAGCATAATGCCCAAAATTCTGACAATGGTAGCATTGAATTTATGATTTGTCATACATTGTTCTTAAATTATCTTTATACCGACTGCAATTTGAGTTTTCTCTTCTATCTGCATTGTTAAATTTTTATATTCCTCTTCCACGTCCACGACTTTGTCCTTGTCCACGTCCTCTTTTGTGTTGACATCTTCCCATGCTTGAACTTTCTTTTTCTCTGAGTTGATTTGCATTTTAAGAAGTTGTTCTTGAACTTCATATTACTTTTAATATTTTTCTTCATAAGCTTGAAGTGAGCCCAAAAGTTGTTCAATAGTCATTTCCTCCAAAATTTTAGTTTCTTCGTATTTTACTATGATATTGATAAATTTTGAATCCAAAGATCATAATATTTTCTCCCTTATTCTAAAGTCATCCAACTTTTCACCATTTCTTTTAAGTTGATGTGCAATAGCCAATACTCGAGAAAAAATAATCAGATATGGACTCATCTCTCTTCATCTGTAGAACTTCAAATTCTCCCCTTAATTTTTGAAGTCGAACTCTTCGCACTTGCTTAGCTCCTTGATGAGAAATTTGCAACTTCTCCCAAGCCTCCTTATCATTCCCAACATTTAAAATTTTCTCAAACTCATCTTCATCTAAAGCTTGATGGATCAGATAGAGAGCCTTCTTGTCCCTCATTCCTCAACTTGTCATTCTTATTAGGATTTCCTTGAATCACAAGGATTTCTTTTTAGGAAGGTTTTCCTATTTTGAGTTTGGATCTATTTCCTAATGGTTTGATTCCTTGTTTTGGAAAGATTTGGTTTTCCTAATTTGGTTGATTGTATTCCTTAGTTGGAAAGGAAACAAATTAGGAAAGTATATTTGATGATCACTATAAATAGAGTTGTCTCATGAAGAAGAAAGTATCCCGTCCCTTTGGGATGGTGATCATTGGAGTTGGGTCATACCTGTGGGGTAATGATCATTGGGGTTGGGTCTCGCCATTAAAGAGATTTCGAGTTGAGATTGGGGTCATGCCTGCCTAGTGGGGTAATGATCATTGGATTGGGATCATGCCTGCCGAGTGGGGTAATGATCATTGAAATGGGGTCATGCTTGCCGAGTGGGGTAATGATCATTGGGGTTGGGGTCTCGCCATTAAAGAGATTTCGAGTTGAGATTGGGGTCATGCCTGCCTAGTGGGGTAATGATAATTGGATTGGGGTCATGCCTGCCGAGTGGGGTAATGATCATTGCATTGGGGTTGTCTCGCCATTAAGGAGATTTTAATTTGGGGTTGTCTCGCCGTGGTGGAGTTGTTCACCTAAAAGAGATTCTGGTTGAGAAAGAAAGCAACTTTGTGTGGAGAAAGAGTATTGTCTAAATGACTTGTAATCCTTATTTCTCGTAGTAAAGTTGTTATCTTTCCGTGGATTAGGCAATTTGCCGAACCACGTTAAATATTGTGTTTGTGTTTGGGCTGATTATTTTGGTTGAATCGAACTAGGAATTATGAAGAAATTGGGATAGAACCGGAAATTCCCTAATAAATTAGTATTAGAGCTTTGGTGGAGGTTTGTTTGAAGATCAAGTTTGAAGAGGACACCTTGATTGGAATTAGTATCCATGATGTAGATCGGTGAGATAAATTTAGTGAATATTTTGATCAGCAGAATTTTCTGGACAGCTTAGAAGATATGAAGATTTCTCCTTAACTGACCGTTGGATGATGCTAAAATTTGATTCAATATTCTACACATATATGTCTAACTTTTGACCGTTCGGATTTTGTATTAAAGGCTTGAATAAAGAGATATGACATCAACAATTGGGTTCATGGGTTTCACGGATTTGTCCTGCGCTGTCAGATTAAAAACGGCATATCACTTTGATGCACCGTTGGATTAGGCTGAATTTTGGATATGTTGTAGAAGACATGTTAAGGTTAAACTTGGATAGTGGAGATAGATTTTGGAGATTTCTAGAAGAAGTGATGTTGAACAGAATATGGCTGTTGCGTATTGGAAGCATGGTAAAGTATGAGATTGAGATCAAGAACTGAAAACATCTGGATTTGGGAATTGGTAGTTTCTCTTTCGAGGTGGAGAAATATTTTGGATTTGATAGAGAATGAATTGAATGATGGAGACAAAATTGGTTTGGTAGTGATCAAAAGAAATAGATTCAAAAGTTTGAGGTGATTCAAGTCAAGGTGGAGATTTGTTAGGATTTCCTTGAATCACAAGGATTTCCTTTTAGGAAGATTTTCCTATTTTGAGTTTGGATCTATTTTCTAATGGTTTGATTCCTTGTTTTGGAAAGATTTGGTTTTCCTAATTTGGTTGATTGTATTCCTTAGTTGGAAAGGAAATAAATTAGGAAAATATATTTGATGATCACTATAAATAGAGTTGTCTCATGAAGAAGAAAGTATCCCGTCCCTTTGGGGTGGTGATCATTGGAGTTGGGTCATACCTGTGGAGGTAATGATCATTGGGGTTGGGGTCTCGCCATTAAAGAGATTTCGAGTTGAGATTGGGGTCATGCCTGCCTAGTGGGGTAATGATCATTGGATTGGGGTCATGCCTGCCGAGTGGGGTAATGATCATTGCATTGGGGTTGTCTCGCCATTAAGGAGATTTTGATTTGGGGTTGTCTCGCCGTGGTGGAGTTGTTCACCTAAAAGAGATTCTGGTTGAGAAAGAAAGCAACTTTGTGTGGAGAAAGAGTATTGTCTGAATGACTTGTAATCCTTATTTCTCGTAGTAAAGTTGTTATCTTTCCGTGGATTAGGCAATTTGCCGAACCACGTTAAATATTGTGTTTGTGTTTGGGCTGATTATTTTGGTTGAATCGAACTAGGAATTATGAAGAAATTGGGATAGAACCGAAAATTCCCTAACAATTCTCTTCATATGATAATGACTCATCTTTCTCGGGTTCAATGTGCACGTAGTAGAGCCTTCATTTTAATACTTCAATTATCATAATTGTCTTGATTGAGTAATGAGACTTGGAAGAGATTCACTCCGCCACTTGATATATTTTTCTTCTCACTTCTTTTTTCTGCACGCTCACCTTGATACTACTTTGTTGAAGAATAGGAAGAGGAGATATCTTACTAAACTCTATGTTTTGTATTTCTTTTCACGTGAACCAGATGAGTATGAGTATCACCTATGTATACTACTCATGTTAGAATTTAGATTCTCATTATTGTCTAACTATATTTAATTACTAAAAACTTGAATACTCTAGAGTCACTCATCTAGTTTAAATTAGAATATTCTATATTTAAAATTAAGTTTATTAACTAACAAAATAAACTTATACAAAATATGAATTATTTTTAAATTTTTATTTATATTTTAAAACTAACCTATTATTTTTTTTTGGGCATTGCTAAATACCGCATCAAATTTATCAATACCGCAATCAAACTACCAATTATACCCTTTTCAACATAGATGAACTTATAAAGAAAATTTCAAGTCCAATTATGGAGGGTGAAGAGAAAGAAAGATGTGGTGTGTTTTAATCTGAAATCTCGTTAAATAGCAAATATATCTAAAGGTGCAACTAGATTCTCCGAAAGTTTCGTTCTTTAGTCATTCAGAAACAAATCATGTTCAGACTTCTAAAGTTTTGAGTGAAAAGTGATGTCATGGAGACATTAATTGATAAAGTAGATGTAAACTGAATTTGTGCAAGAGTTTTAAAATTTATATGGTACATAAAACTGGAAGACCAATATTATTTCGCTCACTTCATTCATTTTTATCGTTTGAATTACTTCCGTAGATCTTCTCCATGATATAATTTAAGAAAAAAATTCAAACGTAGATCTTCTCCATAATATGATTTAAGAAAAAATTCAAACGAGTTGAAATAATGAGATAAAGAATTTAAAACTACACTGTCAAAATTCTGAATTTAAAGAAAAAATTAAACGAGTTAAGATGATGAGATAAATTTTTTTATTAAAACTACACTATTAAATTTTTTAATGTTCTCTATTATTCTATCGTTGATGAAAAAATTCAAATAAGGAAACTTTTTTTATTAAAACTATAATACTAATTTTTTAGTGCAATTATGTTAAGAATTTAATTGAAAAGATATGTGATATTTAACATTTTGACATGCTATATTTAACACTTTTGTTTTTTTTATTATTTATTTTTCAAAAATAGCAGAGGGTATTTTCGTATTTATTTGGACAAAGATTTTGAATTAAGTGGCGAATTGGAGATAGAGATCCATACGGTATAGATTTCAAATATGGACTTGGAGTTCTTCGATTTGGGTTTGGGCTCGGCCTCATTTGCAAAACCTTTTCTTAGTTGGTTTCATATTTTAAATTGATTGATTAATTTAATTCAATTAATTGTTCGAATCATATTGCGCCCTGGTTTGTTGTTTTCTACTCGTACAAGGAAATTGTGGCCTCATCCTAGGTAAAAACAATCTGATTCACTCTCCCCCTGCCATCCCCAGCAGCAGTAAAAAATAGTATAGTTAGGTCATGGAGCAGAGAACGTGGCCGGATCGATCGAACGGCTCAAAATTCGCGTCGTTTCAGTTTCCGAACACGACCTCCGTCAAAACCCCCCCGTCAGAGACCGCCAATTTCAAGCGCCATAACCGCTGTTCACCTTCCTCTTCGTCTCAACAATCCACCGAATCCGATAACCAGTTCGCCTCCCTCCCCTTCGACATCCTCGCCAGAATCGCCTGTTCTTTCACGCTGCCTAATCTCCGGGCGGCGTCGTTGGTATGCAAGTCATGGAGCCAAGCTCTCAGCCCCTTGAGAGAGGCCATGTTATTGCTCCGCTGGGGCAAGCGCTTCAAACATGGCCGTGGTGGCGTCCGCAAGAATCTCGATAAAGCTCTCGATTGCTTCCTGAAAGGTGCAGTTCGTGGCTCCACGCTGGCTATGGTCGATGCTGGTCTTATGTACTGGGAGATGGGGAAGAAGGATGACGCCATCGCCTTGTACAGAAGAGCTGCTGAGCTCGGGGATTCATCTGGACAGTGCAATTTAGGGCTTTCGTATTTGCAGGGTATGAAATTACAATTATCTATTTTTATTGAATTTTTCTCAACAATGGAGCACTAGATATACTTGATATAACTAAGTTTGCACTACTACTGTTGTTGAGTTTTAGGGCTAATATTGTGTATACTTTTTCATTGTTGTGCAGCGCAACCTTCAAATAGAAAGGAAGCTCTAGAGTGGTTGTATAAAGCTGCAAATGCGGACCACAGTCGAGCTCAGTATCAACTGGCAGTTTGTCTTCATCAATCTCGCAAAGGGGAATCCAGTTTAAAAGAGGCTGTATGTAGTCTTTCACCTGATTGTTTATGCTGCTGATTATTATGAAATGTTATATTTTGCATGGGTCATCTTGTTCTGATTACAATTGTTATGCTTGGGTTGTAATCTATTCTCAATTTCTCATGTTCTTCTAAGTGTTTAATTATCAACTTTTATTTAATTTTCTATGTTATGATTGAGTGCTGGATGGATGGATAATGTGTATTCTCTGTTTGAAGATACTTGTGGTTCTTATATTCTGTTTTTTAATTATTCTTCTGATAAATTCATTCCTTGAATCAGGCTAGATGGTATCGCAAAGCTGCTGACAATGGATATGTGCGTGCCATGTACAATGTTGCTCTTTGTTACTTAGATGGGGAAGGTGTCCCTCAGAATCATAGTCATGCTAGAAAGTGGATGAAGCGAGCAGCTGAGTGTGGTCACAGCAAAGCTCAGTTTGAGCATGGGCTTCGTTTATTCTCTGTATGTAGTCTACTTTAACAATTGCTCAAATTAACCTATCTCTAGATGCTTTTTGATTGAATTTAAATTGGTTTTCAGTGTTTAATGGACATTTTCATGATTGATGGCAGGAAGGTGATATGATGAGAGCTGCAGTTTACCTAGAACTTGCCACCCGAGCTGGTGAAACAGGAGCAAATCATGTCAAGAACGCAATTTTTCAACATCTAACATCAACCTTACATGATCGTGCCATGCTACTTGTTGATAGGTGGCGTCCTTTGCCTTCAAATCACTAAATTAAATGATGACTGATGAAAGTTCGATTGATTGCTGTAAGTTGTATTTACGATTATGTTTGATCGGTCTTATGTCAGGATAGATTGTAGTGAAAACTGCAAAGTGTGCTACTGTGTCTTTTAAATATAGTGCTGTAATAAAGTAATTGAGTTTTTGGCCCTTGTTCTAGTGATTTTGCCAGAGTAGTGAATATAAAGAACGCTATATACTTATATAAATCATGTGTAGGTTACATTGGTTCCAATTCTGAAGTACTTTCATGATAAATTATAATTAACTAACCAAATTAGGATAATAGTCAAGCTGGAAATTCATCAGAATATTTCTTATTGTAGCATAATTCTATTGGAATGCATGCAGAGAAAGTTTTGATTGCTGTAATCCAGTTGTTGGTGGTTTGTGAGTTGTCTGAAGATTTATCTCATGCAGCTGATGGCTGCATTGTTGTTAGTTTTAGTATCCAAGTCTTTAATTATTGTTGTTACTGCTACATGCCTGTCTCCCTTGTACTGCTAACAAATGTTATCTGGAATTGATTGCACTGTGAATCATTGGCGTCCATTCTGTGCCTTTTAAGTCTCTCCATCTAGTAATCAATAGCCTCTGGCCAGGCTGTGTTGCTATATAGAATTCTTAAAATGTTTATGGCATTTTGTTTCCGGTAAGGTTTATGCTCTTGATTTATGGCATTGTTACAGGTTCTATCATTCTGTATCTGTTCTTTCAGGAATGACATTGATTGCAACTTTTTAACATGTTGGTTTTCAAACTCAGAGCCCGTCAGCTTGTGGAAATGATTTCTATTTAATAGCAATTGCAAACCCAATCACAGACTTAATGTGTAGAATCAGTTAAATAGCCATGCATTCAGTAGAATAATAGAAGTGGAGAAAAGTCATCCAAGATTGGGTTCGAAATAACTTAGTAGCATACCTCCATAAGCTCCAGTTTAGCCCCCTCCACATCATCAAAGCCAACCGTTTGACTACTTGGACGCCGCAGAAAGGTGACGATGGAGAAGCCACATCAAAGAAGTCGAGGGAATCCACAAAGATATAACAGTTATCAAAGTATTTCTCATTGCCAACAATGGAGATTGTAGAGCTGAGCTATACATTGTTCTCTTTTCTCTCATCAAACTAAGAAGAAACTTATCATCATGATCTACTTTTCTAGAGGAGAACTGTCACTCTGGAGCAGACAATCGAGTCTTGGAGAAATTCTTTAATCTATTCATATTCATCAACATTCCAGAAACCACAGTACTCACCTTTTCAATCGAATCATCCACTGCATTTACACATTCATCAGTCCCACCATCAACATCCTGCAAATCCTTGTTGAAATATATCCAGCATAACTTTTACCACAGAACCACTCTGAGGACTTGTTATCAGCTCTGAGTAAGGTACAATCCTCGACGGCGTAAATTTCAAAAACAAAAAGAACATCCCCAACACAACAGACATCAAACCAAGTTGGTTCATTCATTATAAGACTTGGTTCTTCCATTATCAACTCTCAAGTTGTATTTTGTAGCTAAGAAACCAGTACAACAAACAAGAGAAACACTTGCCCCATATCTTTTCCACAACATTAACAAAATGTGTAACTATGAATACACAAATCCAATGAATACAGCACTTAAGTGAAAGAATCTAATTGAAACTCAAAGAATGAAATTTGAAGATAAGGGTTTTGCCATGTCATGCAAACAAAGAATTGGTGAAGATGGTCCGTGTAAAGTTATGAGATCGAGTCCAGGAAAATATGAGTCAGGTTGATTGAAGATGGTTTCAAACATGAAAGGAAATACCTTTGTTATCCACAAGCTTTATTTGAATAAAAAGAGAATACTGCTCTCCATAGAGCAGAACAGAGCTCAAATGTCTTAAAAACAAAACACAACTGCTAACTACAACTTAGCAGAACAGAACAGGCCCGACCCCGACAAACATGACTCAATAACACTTTTATTCATCAAACAAAATAAAGACGGACACAGACAGACATAATAAAGAGACACTTATTAGAGAAACTAAACTAATTTCTCTTCAACTTCCTCGTCCTTGTCCTTCTCGTCTTCGCTCCAACAGTATTTGAGAATTGATCTTGGTGAAGCAGAGCCGTCAGTCTCAGTTCTAGCAAAGGTATAGTATATGATTGAGCCACCATTGCCTAAATCTTCATAGTCCTTCTCCCTGCAAGAGTATCCCTTCAAGTCCACAAGAGATAATTCTCTTTTGAGTTTTTCATCAGCTATGTTGGAGTGCAATGCTATGGAGAAATCAGCTGGTTTGAAGCATGAGAGAACTCTTTCAAGTAATGGAACAAGGTTTGAATTAGCATTGGTGAAGTTGTATCCCATAGCTTCGAAGCTAGCATAGCTGAAGCCGTCCTCTGGTGTGACATGGATGGTGGAGATTGAGTCCTTTTCAATGCTGTTCATGGAGTAGCCACAGGGTTCGAATTCAAAATCACATATGTTGGAGTCAGGAAGGATTTCTCTTATACCTGAGTCTTCAGTCATTGAAGCAGCAGAACTTACAGGTGTTTTGAAGAAGACAGATGCTTGCTTCTTATGCAAACCAGTCATGCACATCTCGAGAGTGTAGAGAGGCTTCGGGTTGGAATTCTCCAGTGACTTAGCAGCAGCAGAGTAGACATGCCATTTCTTGGTATTATCTGGGCTACCCATCAGATAAGCAGTGCTGTCCATAGCAAACTTGCTGAAGTGACCATCAAGAACAGCCACTTCCTCAGAGAAGCTGCGATGGGGAAAAGGCTGAGCCCCAGGAAATATGAAACTCCCACGAGTGTATCTCACGGATCGAACAGTGAGAGCTAGGGAATCAGCCAGGTTGAGGATGGCAGGGATGGAAAGTAGCAACTTAGTTGTCCCACAAGTTTTGATGATGATCTTGTAGGGATACACAAAAAGACTAGACTCAGAGAGCACATAGGAGTCCAGGTGATCATTTGAGAGTGAGGAAACAATGGTGCATTCCGCTGGTTTCAGTATCTCATCCAATTGTTCCTTAGACAAAGCACGGAGGCCTAAGAATAGAGGATCAGTAGTCACAAAGAATGATACCTCAAGCCTCTTTTCATAACCCTCAAATCCAATAGCAGACACAGGAAGAGCCATTTCAGTACAGGAAAAGCAGAGTTGAATACAATCGCAAGGAGGAAGAACGAACGAGGAGATTTGAAAAGAAATTAAAAGAGGAAATTGCAGTAAAGAATATAGCTTGGGGGCTATGAAAGGGCTTCTTTAGGGAATCTCAGGATGGCTTTCGAACACACTGCATAATCAACAACACAAAAACCAAAATCAAAATCAGCCAATTTCATGTTATCAAATGGGAAATTATACATCCAAACAAAAACGAAATCGAAACGGAAACTCACGTTGGAGTAAGCAGCTGATTTGAATTTCTTGATTCCACCGTGAGGCCTGAGGTCTTCAATGCTGTAACCGAGAGGAGCTTCGTAGAACAAGGTTGATTTACTACTACTACTAGACTTCTTTTTACCACCTTTTGACTCCATTAGTTCATCCAAACGTTCCTGCAAACACAATCAATCACAGCTACGTTAATACACAATAAATCAATCAACACCTAAAAAGAAAACAGTACGATTCAGCGCAGCAACACAAACAAATCATCAATAAACCAACAAAATTAATCAGATAAATCGAATATAGATAGATAAATACAAAACCTATAACAAATCATCACCAAATCTAAAAGCAAAGGGATAGAAAACCTAAACCAGATCCTTCTGACTACAAATCAAAGAATCACGAATACAATATCAATCATCAATCAACAAACAATCAATATACGCTATAAATAAATATGCGCTCATGATATATTCCCAGATCAAAACAGAATCACAATAAAAAAAAAAAATCCAACAACACAACAACATTATACACAGGAAGTCACAAGATTGCAAAGAAAACGAATATACAACAGGAAAAAAAAAATCAGGCAAATAGGAAAAACCAAAAAAAAAAATGAAGACTTACAGGTATAAACAACCAGATAAAGAAAACAATTACGATTCACGGCGCAGTCAATAAAACCCCAGGAACCAAGCCTCAAGGAAGAACAAAGAAGAAGCAGAGGTGGTGGTTATTTCGAGAGCGTAGAGAATCGGATTTGATTTCAGTTTCAATGTGATTCCCTATTTGCTTCCATTCAATTTCCTGCGGTAGGGTCCACAGCATCACAGTGGACCCACCAATCACATTCGACTTTACTGTTTTTAATTTCTCACCTTGCGCTTCGCCACTTGGATTTCGCTCTGACCCGATTGCCGACACAGCTCTTTGCTACTTGTCGGATCCAAACACCAACCCGGGATCAAATCTGTTTAATATTGTTATTAAAGTATTTATTTTTCCCCTTTTTTATTATGTTTTTACTTTCTTGTCTTTTTGTTAATACGAGTTAGGAAGATGTGATTCTCATCAAATCATTAAAATTGAAGCAATAGTGAAATATTTTCAAAATCTACTCCGCATGGTGCTTTTATATAGCAAAAATGAGCACCAACTAGTTGAATAACTGTTGTAATTGTGCAGACAACATTAAAAAAAAAAAAAAAAAACACGGACAGCGTGCTACTAAACTAAGATTGCTTGAGAATGTAGCTAAAAATTTACAAACAGAGACGTAGCTAGGAAATATTGATAGGGTAGATTAGAAATTTTTCGAAAATTTTAATAGAGTTTCCTTGTATCAATAATAATTCAAAAGACCATTTCAAAAAATATATATATATATTCACATATAACATAACATTTTCAACATCACAAGCATATCAATATAAAATAGGTAATTCAATATATTTAATAGAAACATACTTGGTACATTTAGTACACTACTAAGTAAGTTGAATTCTTCGATTTTTCAAGATATCAAACTTATCGATGATGACTTCCGAATCAATAGCTTCTACAATATCTCTTTCAATGTAAGTAACCATTGAGTTTGTCAGAAATTCACTTTCCATCTTATTCCAAAGTGACGTTTTGATAAGTTTCATAGCTGAAAATGCTCGTTCCGTTGTTGCAGTAGAAACGAGAAGAGTCAAAACTAAACGAATCAATCTGTAACAAATTGAATAAACATGTTAAATAAGTTTTAAAATATAAGGAATAAAGAAAATAAATATTTACCTGTCGACTAAAAAATAGTGAATTGACTTTTTTGTTTGAACAAGTACTTGCAGCAATTCTGAAAGAGACGAAATGTTATGAAACCTTGGTTGATGAACTACATCAACTTGAAATGCTCCAATTGCCTTCTCAATTCTTTTAACTCATCACCCATAAAGTCTTCAGGATAGAACTCCTTGGCAAGAATGTAAATATCATCAACTTTAAATGATTTAAATCCATCACAAGGATTTAAAGCCTCACTCAATGAAAGAAGATTCATTACTTCATTTGAAAACCTAGTCTCCAACTCCACTGTTTGAAAGTCTATTACAATGTTAAATATATTAAAATGATAATGATGCTCCACTGTAATATTGTTCTTCTGTTGACAAGAACGCCTTGTACCATATAACGCCCATTCTTATTAGGCACATCAATATTATGCTTCTGACAAAAAGACTCAACACTTGCCAAAAAGTCATCCCAATCATCTCTTAACTCCTGCAACAATTACTTAGTACTTGACACTAAAGCCAATGCATTTATAATATCTTGAGATTTCACTTGTAATGCTTGACATAACATGTCTGAAATTCCTAAAACTCTATAAAGCAGTAGTAAGATGAAAACAAAATCAAATGTCTTCATCTCTTTATATGCACCTTTTGCCTCACCTCGAATGTTGCAATTCAATCCATTTTCAATGAGTTCTTCAAGAAGGTTACAAGTTGAACCAAACATATCAATAACACTCTTAATGGATTTAAAATATGAACTCCAACGAGTTAGTCCAGAACATTGCAAAGTCCGAACTTGATTAGCTCTTACACCAGTTCTAAGCTCCCTTTTAGCAATCATTTCCATTGTTTCATCCTTATGAATTGTTTTCAATCTAGAGCAACGCTTAGGAAAAGCTTGGACAAAGTTTACAATGGAGCTTAAATGAGAAAAGAATAGCCACACATCACATACCTCTTTAGATGCTGCAACTAGAGCAAGTTGAAGTCGATGAGCAAAACAATGAATGTAATATGCATAAGGACAATCTTTAAGAAATAGTGCTTGCAATCCTTTCCATTCACCTCTCATGTTACTAGCTCCATCATAACCTTGACCTTGTAAATTTTCAACCAAGAGATTGTATCGACTCAGAATTGTACATATCTCCCTTTTCAAGGTAGAAGCATTCTTGTCATCAATAGAAACAACTTCAAAAAATATTTCTCGAATGAAACCATCCCAATTAACATATCTCAAAATTATAGTCATTTTTTCTTTGCTAGATTCATCAGTTGCTTCATTAATAAGAATGCAAAATTTAGCATTACCAATTTCTTCACGAATCTTTTCACGGACTGTATCAGCTGTGATCTTCAACAACTCTTGTTAAATAGTGGGAGATGCATATTTGGCATTTTGAGAAGTATTATCTAAGACAATCTCACCAATGTCCTTGTTCATTCTTGCTTGCAACTTTACCATCTCAATGAAATTTCCACGATTAGTAGAGCTTGAATATTCATCATTACCCCTAAAAGCACATCCTTAGTCAACCATTTCACAGTCTCTATGGAAGTCTTGAGTAACAATCGATTTTGCTTCACCATTTGAGAGGTTTGTTTGATTATCCTTCTATCAATGTGTTGAGATGAATTTTTGAGTTGCTCCCACTTTTGCATGGCTATTTGATGAAGTGAGTTTTGATCTCCATTTGCATGTTTTACAATACACAATTCTCACCATTCACCTTTTCCAATTTCTAAACCCGTCCACGGTAAATGTGTGATAACTACAAGTTGGATTGTCAAAAAGATAGCATGCAAAGCAAAATGCACTATCATTTTTTTCCGAGTACTCAATCCACGGAAATTTTATGAACCATGATTATTGAAACCTACGACCTTGAGCCCCAAAAAGAGTGAGTGGAAACTCCTTATTAGGTTGACATGGCCCCATCTCAATGTAAGCTCGACGAACCTCATCTTGCTTATCAACCGGATATTGCCATATTGGAATACACTCCTTTGGATCCCTCGGATAATAAGAAGTGTTTGATTGGTGTGGCATTGAAGTATCTTCATTATCAACTCTAGATCTTTTAGTTGTAGGTGAAGCTACCAAATTTGGAGTTGGAAGCTCACTTGAGGCATTATAATTTGTTGATGATGATCCTTCACTCTTTCTATCAAAATAGTGAAATTTATTTATTTATTTATTTATTTTTTGCATTTTCAACCTATAATATAATAATTCATACAATGAAATTAATACCATATAATTAGTATAAAAAAAAGTTTATGACAATTAGAATTTCATACAATAAAAATATAAAATTATACCTATACAACTACTACTAACAAGGCAAAATACTCATCAATAATTAAAATACATAATGTTTATGTAATAATTAACTTAAAAAATCAAATTTAATAGAATAAGATAAATCATGGTAATTAACTAAGTACTAATAAAACTAACCTAAATCAATCTATATATTCTCAAATAGAAATTAGAGAAATAGAACATCTATTTCTCTAACCCACTATAAGTTAAATATTAAACTAAATCCATTCTTACTAATAATCAACCATCTTAAATTAATAAGATGACTAATTTTAATATAGTAAGATAAATCAATAGCTAATTAAATCACGAACTAATAAAACTAACCTAAATCAATTTATATATTCTTTAACAAAAATTAAAAAAATAAAATAAATATTTCTCTAACTAACCATAAATTGAATATTAAAACTAAACATATTAATACACTAATCAACAATTTTAAATCAATAAGATAACTAATTTAATATAAAAGAAATAAATCAATAATTAATTAACTCAAAAATTAAAACACTAACCTAAATCAATTTATATATTCTTAAATAAAAATTAAATAAATATAACACTTATTTCTCTACATCAATATAAATCATTATAAGTTACATGTTAAACTAAATTCACTAATCAACAACCTAAAATTAATAATCTTACACTAGTTAACAATTGATAAATTATGAAATAAATTAAAACTAATACTTAATAAAATATCAAACAATAATATACAAGTTTAAATCACAAAAATATAGTATTTACCAAAATATAAGACGCAGAAAATTTGAATGAGTAGATTGTGTGAATGGTTGGTGTAGGGATGGGGACCAAAGGGAAGAAGACGAACAAGTTGAAAAAAAAAGACAAAAAGAGAGGTGCAGAGGTGATCAGTTGAGTGAATAGGTAGGTGGTGGTAGGTAAAATTTACTGAGGGATTTTTTTATAAATTTTATTTGAGTTTTTATATAATTATATGTAATATAAAGACTTTTTTGCAATTTGCTAGGGTGGGCTTAAGCCCACCCTAGCCCATTACTGGGCTATGTCCCTGCTTATAAATATGATTTCACAGAGTTTAGCTCTAATGAGTAAAAATTCGGATCCTTTACAATTGTCTTTACCCCCTATTTATAGGGGTTGCTAGTCTTTTTTCTAAAAGGATTAGGACTTCTCTTTCCCTTAGGGCTTGGTGTTTCTCTTTCAATGAGAAAGGTCTTCCTTTGTTGATTGGGCTTCTGGAATCCTTGATTCGACAGGATAGGTTTTCCTTTATCAATTGGGCTTTAGGAATCCTTGTTTGGTTAGGTCATAATTCGGTGGACTGGTGTACCATGGTTGGGACCTTACTGAGCTCGGCCGAGTTGGATTGTCTTTGGGCCTTTGGCCATTTCGGCCGAGCCTAGCCTCTGGCTTCGTCTTTTGGGCCTTTGGCCATTTCGGCCTAGCCTTGTCTCCTAGTCTCCCATGGTCATTTTCGGTCGAGTCATCCTTGGTCGAGCTTGGTTATGGACTTTGACCCCCTTTACCCGTTTCGTCCTTCACCTCTGATGCCTTATGGTTGTCTTCCCACCACAGACAGTATATACTTTATATTTAGGAAAATTCAAATTATTTCAAATTTGGATGGTTCATGTTCTTCAACCTAATTTTATTTTTATGCTTATATTTTATTTTTAGTGTTCTTCTTCCAGATTTGTATCCTGAAATGCTGTGATAGAATATCTATATTACAGTTCTTATTTGAATTGACGTTTCTTTACTTTGAGCTCAAGGAGGAACATGTTTGAATGAGGATAAGTTATCAGTTTCTGAATATCCTTAGATTCTTCTTCATTTGCTTCCCGCAGTGATATATGTAGATGTCAATGTTTGTATGTTTAAATTTTGTGAGAATAAATTGTCTGTACCTTGATTGATTGCTTATACAGTTGTTATACAATACAGTGGAATAATATTTCAACAATCTTACCAAATACAATAGCCAGTATAGAGCCAGATGAATATTCCAGTTGCACTTGAATGCAACACCTACATTTGTGAATTGCGTTAAATAGATATTCATGAAAAATAAATGTTTTTTGTTTAGATACTTAACCTTGGAACAATTTCAACATCTTTTTTGCTACAATGTAGACAACTGAATTGTTCTTGGTATTCAGCAGCAACACTTCTGGTGCAATTATTGTAACATATATACCAGAATTTATAATTTTGATCAGCTAATGCAGTTGTAGCTTTAACCTAGAAAGTTGATTTTTATATATAAATGATCACATTTATGCATATTGAAATTTCTATTATTGCCATGATAAGGAATAACTTTGCTAGAAAAGAAATCAGAGTAGCAAACCAGATCAATTAAATTTTGGATGTCTACACTCTTTGTTGTTTCAATAGCTGCTAAGGAAGTTGTGGAAGTTAAAGAAGTGTAAGCTTTATTTTTAGCCATTTTTCAATAATAGCTTTGTTAGCAATAGATCTGTCAATAACTTGTAATTAGAATAAAAAATGATAGCCACGATGTAATATAATTTTGTGATTAGAATAGAAATGGTAGCTATAATGTACTGTCAGCAATGAGAAAGATAAGGAATTTTACTATATGAAGTTAATATTATAAGTAAATGTAGTAATACATACCATAATTGTAACTCTGTTGCTTCCTTAATATCTGGATTGATTAGATATGTAATGGAGGCTTTTGTGACTAATGATGTTCCTATTAAAAAGAATGAAATACGGTAAATAATCTAAAAATATAGTTCTAATAGTTCTGATGGTTAAGATAAAAGTTGATATTATAAATATATATATATACACACACACACACACCATTATATGTGACCACTTTCACATATGCTGCAATTATTATTGGTTTTTAATGTAAAATCTGAGCAATTTCAGCACCTTCGTTTTGGATAAAATGATCCCACATACTGAGAATCACTAAATTTGATCTGCAATATGGAATAAATGTATTTGAATGAGAGAGCAATATATCTATAAATATTGAATATACGATATAAACTTGAAAATAATAAACAAATGGTAGCATCCTCTTGGTTGATAAGTATGAATTCTTAGATAATAGATGGTTCAAGTTGACGAGCAAGATTAAGGTCAATTACTTATGCAAGAATATCTAGCAGAAAGAAAAGAAGAAGAAAAAAAAGATAACATTAGATTTGATGAATAATAGATTAGCAATAAAGAACAAAATTTTCTTACCAACTTCAGTTAGAGTGTTCTTGTGTTGATTAAAATCAACAAATTTGGTGAAGGTGAAGGGACAAGGTGTTTTTTCATCTATAATTTATTGAACTAATGTTCTGCGATTGGTTGTCCACTGATATTCATTATCAATAAACGAATATTCGGCTAGAATTGGTTTAACATAGATATTGGAAATTTGGTAGAACTTAAGTTTAGCTAATGTATTTTGGAAAAGGGGAATATCTTCACCATAGATATAGGCTTGTATACGTGTGCCCTATGATAGATGTTTAGAAATGGAACATTATCAGCATACAAGTAAATTGAATAGCGAGAGTATATATAAGTTTACATTTGAGTCTAACAAGATCAATTGTTAATATGCAGTATCTTTGTGTTGACATCTTCGAGTCGGTGTTTTCTTGATGACTTGTATTTTGGTAGTCTAGTTCTTGGTTGTGGAGGAAATTTCATAGATATACCTGAGTCATAGGCATATTGAAGATGTTTAATATCAGAAGCTGGTTTGTAACTATAGATATGGATGGTAATTTATGAAATGAAAATTGTGAAAGTAAAATGATAGATATGTTGAATAATAATAAATGATGTGTCAGTAGAGAAATCAGTGAACTCGGAAAGAATAAGTTTGTGTCATATGTACAATTTGTTTGTAAGAGGTGTCAAAGTAATATAAAAGATAAACATGGAATATATTGTAATCTTGCTTAGCAGATAAGTAACAACACTCAATTGTATGAATTTTTAACAGTAAAAATTATTTAACTTAATTAAAATTATTATTAAATTGAAATAATTTATCAACTAATTATATTTTGATGCCTCAACTTCCATGGTTTAACCAAAACAACTCACCTTTTAGTGATGTTTCCAAGAGAAGATCTTGATGAACATGATTATTGCCCAACCCGGCACTACAACAAGCTTTGGGTTGTGGAGATTTTCCAATACATTCCCTCTGGTGTCATAAACATCAATTTCAGGTTTTCTGTTAATTATCTCAAACATCTTGTAAGTTGCAACTTGATCAGCAGCAAATGCACTCAGGCAAGGAGACGCCTGGCCTAGAGACCTAAAATAACCACAGCGTCAACTGTAACGACAAACCCCTACCCTGGTAGAACCATGGAAAAGAGTCCGACGCCACACAACAAATGCAGAAACGCTAGAAGTTATATAATCAAAACCCCAAGTAATTCAATTCAGCAATAAATCCTAAAGATATCAGTCATACAGTCCAAAAATCTTAAACAAACATAATAAAACCAATGTTCAGCAAGTATAAAAATAAATCCAATGATACAGTCCCAAAACAGTCCAATACAAATGTCCAGAAATAAAGTAACAAAACTATATGAAAGTGCTGATGATGCATGACGTGATCCAGATATGAGACAGTGCTTAAACAATCGGAGTATCTGCACTCCACCTGAGATTTTGTTCCCAGATGATAGAATAGGAAGAAAATAAAGAAGACGTTAGACTATGAATAAGTCTAAGTTAGCACTCACGTTCCAAATATACACATACAAGATGATCTAGACTCGACTCTAATAATGAGAGCACACAATGTAAGGCTCTACAGACTCCCTAGAGTTTACTATATCAGACAACATACCAAACATCATATCAACCAACAGTTTATTTATTTCTTTCATTAGCCAGAACTCCATAGTCCATTTAATACACTTCTATACGTTCCATTGTCATACTAAAATAGGCTTCTAAAGTTCGCAGGTTAAGGTCCTATTAATTTATAACTAAATATTCGTTAATAAGTCCATACAATTTTGGTTAAAAAAATTTATATTCGGCTAAATTAGTCTAGTTATCCGGTTTGTCCATTTTACCATTAAAACCCATCCCGACAGCATCTAGATTGTGACCAGTTCATTAATTCCAATTCATACAAAAATAAAACAACATTAATCTAACCGTTTAACAGTCCAATTGACACCACAAAATAACCAGCAACACCAAGACAACACAGTTTTAACTTTATAGTTTTAGAATATTGCCTAACTAGCTATTCAACAGAAAACGGAATACAATAGTAAAATATCAGTATTGACCGAAGCCCAGTATCAGTAATTCAGTAAGGCCGCAAGTCAATCAGTTAAGTATCAGTAATGACACTTCAAGCCGATAAAAACAGTGTGAGGATCCTCTATTCCTAGACATGTCATGGATTCCACCTAAAGCTGTCCTAGGGCAATTATTCCGGTTAATTATAATGTTTAACAGTCCATTATTCGAGTTCAGCGATTAGTTCATTATTTCAGCAATTGATATTAACAATACATACAAAACTCATATTCGGGTATATATAACAGTAGGCTTATTTTCGGTTAAGTAGACAACATGCAATCCGACTCATGCAATACCCATAAAACAGTACGTCAAACATTGTATGGGCTAAAAATAAACTACTAACCAACGATGGCAGAATCAACAGCACGCGAATAACAGACGACTACTCCTCAGCCCGAGCAATTCCTTCCTCCTGATCCTCTGCAGAATGATACCAAAAACGTTACTCACAGATTATAGAGTTCTAACTGAATCCGAACCCGAACCCGAACCCGAAAAAAATTAACCTAACCAAACCGAACAGTTTTTAAAGATCTACAAAACGATTCTAAAGAGCGACGAAACTTACCAAACGACTCAGACCGCAGAGCTACCACAATCCGCGATGCCTACCAAACAGAACTCCGACAGAAGAAAACCTAACTGATAGAATCACAATATCAGTGAACGAGATCAGCAAAATAACCCCATATTCGAGAGTAGGGCAAAATAGACTTACCTGAATTTGAGACCTTAAATGGAACTCAAACGAAACCCTAACGGAAACTCAGAATCGCAAGATGGAACACCTACACGTAGAGTCCAGCGAGTTGATGTTAGAATACAAACAGGGAAAATACAAGCGGGACAAAAGTAGATAAGACTTACCGGAACGAGACTGCGGCGGAGACTCGATCAAACAATCACTCTGGCTCTCAACAATTTCTCTTAACTCTAATTCATGAAAAAAGGCATGAACGAGAAATTAGGGTTTATTTTATGATTTTATAGGGTGACAAATAACAAAAAACCCCTCTAAACTCAAGAAATCACAATTTTAAATCAAAACTCTTGACAGATCCAAATAAAATCCCTAAATTAAGACACAAGATACTATGTCCGAAAATGGTCCATTACATCAACAAAGCAAATAAAACACAAAACACATAACACAAACTAATGCATGAAAAAGGTAGTAAAATTCAACTTACATTGAACTAGTCAATAATGCAATGATCACATTAAACACTTCCCCTATTGTGTATCCTTTCTCCAATATCAATTTTCCACCATACCATATAGTTAATCCTACAGCCATGTCTTCATAAATAATATACTTAGGCCATCTCCAACCCAACTACCCTATCTCAAATATAGGGTAGAAAAACTTGAAAAACCAAATCCAACCCATCCACCCTATTACAAATTTCAAGATTTTTTAGGGTGTTTGCATAGAGGTCCATCACTATTAATAGTGTTCTACTTTCCTCCACGCCCTATTGGACCTATTTGCAATTTTACAAAATTAAATTTACATTTGAATCCTTTTCACCATATATTTGATAGTTATAAAGTATTAATTATAAAGTAAACATTAATCGTTATTTAACGTGTTATTAAAATTATATATCTATGTTTTATGTTATTTTTATTTCAATTTATTTATTAATAAATATAAAAAAATAAACTATTTAATTATGTTAATAATATTAATTAATAATTAATTTGTTAATTATTATATTTTAATAATATTATTAATTTAATTTAATTTATAATTATTAATATACCATCTACAATTATTAATCTTTCATATTAATAATGAATTCAAAATTTAACCACAAAAAATAAAATAATTACAATTTGACCCCAAAATGAATATAGGGTATGGGTAGGGTTGAAATGAAAATCAGGATAGAGTGATAGGGTATGCCTTATATTTGAGATAGGGTATGGGTGTGGGTTGGAGATGGCCTTATAAGTAGCTCGAAGAAACTTGTTGTAATTCCTAATTGCTTTGTTTCTCGCCTGTAAACGATGCAACCAGTATCCCAAAAATCCAAATATTGGATCAAACTCAGTGAACAATATTTGTAGACGGATCAAATCATTATGGAAATATCAATATACAGTTCTAATAGAGCCAATTGCCTATTCAACTAGAACTACAGCTTTAGCATAAGTAGCTTGTCCACGAGATGCCATTTTTCCAATAATGATATCGACGGGTTAAGATAAGAAATTCAAGAAAATATGGTTTACAAAATAGTATGGACATTGTGAGATGCAGTAAACCTAGCTATGAAGATAGAATCACAATTAGATCGACCCCAACAACGAAATTTAGCTAATTTTAGAAGGTCAAACACTCTAACTTTTCAGCAACCAACTAGTAATGTAACACACACTTCACAAGGAAAAGGTTCTAAATTCAACATCAATTGATCTCCAATCACAAAGGCGAACCAGCTCTAACCCTTATGCTTGATAAAATTTGGGTAAGTGCTTTCATTGTAACCAGCTAAGACATCTCTCAAGTACCTGCCCTAATCGAAAAACAATAAACTTTGTGCAAGAAGGAACGGAGGGATATGGTGCAGAAGATCAACATCATGACAATGATGCCATCTACGAATGAGATGAGTTGTAGAAGAAGAAGAAGGAGATCCTGTTAATTGTGTTCTAGAAAAGTTGTTATTCACACCAAAGGGGATAGATGATTCACTACTCCATAAGTGTTTAGAACTTCATGCACCATTAATACCAAGGTATGCATTATTATCATCAATAGTGGCAGAAGCGACAATGTGGTTTTTAAAACGTTAGTGAAGGTCTTGAAGTTGAAAACTTAAAACATCCTCATCCTTATAAGATCATTGGGATCAAGAAAGGTCCTGAAGTGCAAGTGCTGAAAGTCTGCAAAGTCCCAATATCTATGGGAAAGTTATTACAAAGATGAAGTTCTATTTGACGTAGTTGATGTGGATGCTCGCCATATACTAATAAGACGACCATGGTAATATAATGTGGAAATATAACATAGAGAAGATTTAAATAAACATACCAATTCGCTGAGATGTCTAAGAATAATAAAATCGATTGAAAAATAATATAGAAGAAAAAAAAACACATAGTTATAAGAAAAAATAAATAAATAAAACTTAAATAAAAACACTTATTTTGAAACTTAAATATATATATATATATATATATATATATATATATATATATAAAGACACTTGGAAAAATAAAAACAAAAGGATAGAATGAATTTGTTGAATTTATATAATGATATCATAAATATAAAAAGAAATCATATATAGTATTATAATATTTTAAAATAGTAAATAAATAATTTAATTTATATCTGTATATTAAAAAAATACAATATTAATATATAAATGGAAATAAATATTATTAAATTATTAAATATATATTTTTTATTAAATATTTTATACACATATCAAATCAATAAATCGCGGCTTATTGATCATTAATTAATCTAGGTAGAAAAAACAATAATTATATATACATTATTAAATAATTAAAATTTCATCTTTATTTATTTCAATAATAACTTTTCACTCCATAATTAAGAGGAAAGAAAAAAAATAAAGTGGATACGTGACACAAAATTATTGAATAAAAAAAATATAATAATAATAATAATAATAATAATAATATAATAATAATAATAATAATAATAATAATAATAAAAAAGTATCCAGCACCCCAAACTTGGAATGCTCTACATGACATTTCCCATTTTTTATTATTTCTTTAATTAGCATATTCTGAGCATCCATCTTATATGTTCCGGAAATAGTCTAAAGATTTGAGGGATATGTTAGTTATTTTTAGAATTTTGTTGTAAAAATAAAATAGAAAGAAATAAAAAAGAAGAATAATATAAAATGAATTGAATATAGGATTGAAACAGTAAACCTGGAATTTGAATTTTGTAGCTTGATAACAGCAAACTTCTAGGTTAATATGAGAAGATAAGAAAATGAAGGTAATTTGTGAGAATTTGTTTTCTTTATTATATCATGTGTGTGTATATAAATCACTCAAAACTCTCTCTATATATATATAGTCACAAAATTAATTAATATGGCTAATGGTGGAATCCACCTATCTATATGTTGGATTTCACAACACTTTCTCCTACATTTCACAATTTTTCTATTTTGGCCAATCATTTCGTTATATGGCTAACGGTGGAATCCACCTATCTATATGTTGGATTTCACAACACTTTCTCTTGGATTTCACAATTTTTCCATCATTTCGTTCTTTACATTCCTTAATGGATTGAGGTTCATATTCATCATTTATTATTTTAGTTGCTACTGCATATCAAAACATATCGTATAACATAACATCTTTACGATTCCAGATTTCTTTCATGTAATTTATTGATACTTCCTCATTTCTTGATTCAGATGTTCTTTCATGATTAGGATTTTCAACTTCCACAATTTGCAAATTTTGAGATGTGGTATCTTTCGGGAGCATTTCTTTAACAACATTCTCATTTTGACCTTTTCGTTTTCGTGGTATATTATCTTTGAACCCAACGGGCCTACCACGTTTTATCTGGATTTCAGATGATTTGTTTGCCATCATTTGTCTAGATTTATCAATTGGATCTACCAGTCGAGCGGGTGTATTTCGAGCATGGATATGAGATTTAATCACTCTAGTTGTATCGGTAAAATTATCTAGTAATTGGTTAACAACTATTTGCAAATGAATAATCTTTCGTACTTCTCCTTCACATTGTCCAGTACGAGGATCCAGATAATATAACTTTTCATTTTTCTATATGAGTTAATTATTTGTTTTGATAGGAGTCTCATTTTACCAAGTCGTGAGAATTCTTGTCCATTAAAATGACAATCCGCAAAACATACAGTAAATAAATCCTCAGTCATGGGTCCAAATATCTAATTATCGACACAATATATATAGATCACGTATTTATATAAATCACTCAACACAAAATATATATATATATATATATATATATATATATATATATATATAAAAGTCAGAAAATACATGAGTCATCACCTTATTTGCTAGGAGAGTGACATTTGTCACCAAACTAATTAATATAGTTAATGATGGAATCCACCTATCTATACGCTGGATTTCACAACAAATTTCAAATTTATAAAAGTTTATAAATAAAAAAAAAAAAAGTAAAATTTTAATATAACAACTTACTTGAACGAAAATTTGTTCTCAAACTATTTCTACTAATTTTTAAAAAAAAAAAATATTTTCACTTGGTGTTTATTTATTATTATTTTTTTACAAATTTGCGAATATATAATATAATTATATTTTATTTCATTTAAAATAAATAAAAAATTAAAACCAAAAGCAGATTGAGAAATATTTATTTTTTTTGGGAAAAAAATACCTATTTTATATGATGTGGTTTTGTTATTTTTCTTTTCTCTCCTTGGGCATCATTATATATTTTTTTCCTATTGTAACATATTTGAATGGAACAAATCTTATCCCAGTCTAAAGTCTAGTCACTCAAACAATGTAGAGAAACCCAGAGAAATCATACCGAGCGAATAACTTCCTCCAATTGCATAATGGATATAGATCAAGATGAATCATTCATATTCACTCAAGGGCTTTAAACCCCACCTGAGCAAGTGGGCATGCTATTGTGGCAGGTTCAAGTATCAAATCATTGTATTAGTTTTGCCGAATAAAAAAACAATGAAAACCAATTACAACACAACCTAAACCGTGCTTAGAATGGCTACATCCAACCACAATCAGATACAATTCAATTGTACGCAAAGGGCATAAGCCAGAGCGGCGGAGCTGTTCGTCTGTGGCTAATCATAAAATGCCAGTGTGGCTCGTAGAACAAAAGCACAAAATTTCCAAGGGATTAACAACCCTACCAAGCTATATAATAATGGAGGCCGTCATCATTCTTCTACTGCACTGATTTGTTTCGGCCTCTCATACTCTGGTGAAGCTTGTCCTACATTGTCATTCATTTATCAGGTAGACCCACTTCCTGTTAGATTTGTTTGCTGACAGTTTTTCAATCACCTACAATACAACCCCACAATCCAAGTTCTAATGTCTATCAGAAAAGTTGCTGCTACAAACTTCCAAGAGGGTTTATAAATCTATCTGTATCTGTGGCCTCGGTTCAAAGAACCTACAGGCATAGGCTATAATTTAGGAATTCTCTAGAGAGAGTTCACAACAAGAATCTGCATAAACTAATTAGATCTAGGGGATTTCCAATTGGGTAAGATAGGCTTCCTACATGACTGACTATAACTCTAGGTCAGTCAGACTACAATTCTATATGGTGTCTTCTTCCTGAATGCTTGATCAAACACAAATGATTTAACAAGTGTAAAGTATCAAATCTAATTCTAATTCTATTTTAGGAACATTGGACTTTCACTCAGCAATGACTTAAATAGACAAATTTGAGAAGTAAAGCTATGTCCTACCTACTAATCGCATGCAATAACAAAGTCAGTAGGAAGAGATAACCTAGGAAAGAAACATAAAGAACACCTAAATTGAACATAAACATCAAATTTGAGCTGCCAACAAGGTATTTATCCATTTCTAACTCATTTGAATTGTTTTGACAGAGAACTCTTTGTTTTTCTTGACCGATATTTGTACCTCATTCTCACTGAATCAACAATGTATTTCTATATCTATATTTTCTCCTCATCAAAACATATTAACACAACGATTTACCCACATGAAATGTCTGTGTCTCAAGGCAGATACGTAAACCTTTGAGAATGACCTCCAGTATGGTACAGATTGAGGTGGTACGTAGCCCTTGTCACCAAATCTCTCAATTCAGGATGTGAAGCAACCAATCTATCAGCACCCTCAAGGGCAGGTAACACCCTAGCTTGTTCCAATGCCTCATTGTTTCCAGCATGTAATGCAAGATAACAGAGAAGAATCAATCCATGCAACTGTGCTTGATCATTACCCCTCAGCAATCTCAGCAAAGGCACCACACCTTTGAACTCAATTATTGCCTTTGAATGGTCTGTGCAAAGGAAGTTCTCAGAACCAGCAAACTTTTGCAAAGCAATAGCAGCTTCTGTTGCCACATCTTGATTCCTGTTACCCAGTTGATCCACTAGTGGACCAATAACTCTGGACTCCCTAGCTGGGAAAGTCCTTGCCAAAGAACCAATCGACTTGATAGCTTGAATTTGCAAAGTTGGATCATCAATTTTAATTAATCTCAGAAGCTGATCTACAACAGCTTTAGCAGCAGGTGAATTAGTCTTAAAAGCAGCACGCCTAAGATCAGCATTAGATTCAGCTGCAGCAGTGATTTCCATCAAAGTCATCAAACAATTCAACTGTAGATCGCCATCTTCCTTTTCAACCAATTTTGCCAAACAAAGCAATCCCTTTGTTTCGGTTATCCTCCTACTATTTGACACACTCCCTCTAGCCAGCATCCACAAAGCCTCCGCACAAGCAATTTTCAACTTTAGCTTCACTTCAGGCTTCTCATTCTCTCTATCTTTTTTACTCTGCCCCAACCTAGAACTACTCCCACTGCTATCTGAATATGAATTCTTAAAAGGGCGATAACTCTTGCTACCACCAACTAACGAATTCTTCTCCATTTCCTTATTTATCTGCACAATTGAATGAATACTCTGCTTCCCCATATTGATAACCCTATGAGGATCATCGTCCTCAAAAGTCTCGAAAGACAATAAAGTAACCAATGGCCTAATCACATTCTCTCTCGCAAAATCATCTTGAGCCACAGTATCATGTTCGGCCATACGCGCCACCAAACTCGCCACCTGAATCTGAACTCTCATAAGAGAATCACTGAGAATACTAACGATAATAGGAACCCCAGACTCATTCACTATAACACGCACCCTCTCCTCATGACTAGCTACATTATACAGACACGTGGCAGCTACCACTTGTGCCTCAGGAGAAGCTACTTCTTTCAATAGCTTCAACAATGGAGGGACACCGCCCTCCTCCACAATAATCTTTTGATTACGGTGGTCCGTAGCAAGCGACGCCAAAGCATTGGCGGCTTCGATACGGTCGTTTAATTGCCCCATTTGTATCATAGCAATATAAGACCAAACCCAAGAAAGAATAGGATCGTTACTTGCAATAGGAGGCAGGACAATTCCGGCCCCTCCGTTTTCAGTGTCGAAGATATTCAGAAGCCATCTCACGTCGCCAACGGAAGCCTCCAGCAGGTTCAATACCTTGCGGAAATCAGCAGCGGTGACGATTGCCACGACACGGCGGATGACGCTCCGCTTCTTGCACTTCCGTACTAAGGTTAGGGCTCGCTCCAGGTTCTTTGAAACCTCCGAAACCACACGTCGGACCGGTCGCTCGTATAACGACTGAGAAGAGCTAGTGAAACGGACAACGGAGCGAAGCATCTGCGACAGCCGATCCACCTGCTTCCCGACCTCTCCACACTCCACCTTGAAAGACTCAGCATCGTCTACGGCGGCGCGTATTCGCTCCGCTAACAAAATCGGATACGAAAGCTCCTCCTCGATTCGCTTCTCTTCCATCGCCGAAGCCATACTCTTTCTCAAAACTCCTCTCCCGACAACAACGAGACTTGAGTGACCGAGTCGTCTGGTTGAGTCGAGTCAAGTCCACGGCGAGTTGAAGCGTTTTTTTATTTTAATTGTCATTCATTCTTCTTCGGCATGTTTGTGCCTGAATTTCTAGGAAATGTTTTTGTGTTGCGACGAGGTCTTTACTAAAAGCGCGTGAGGGGCGTGAGTCTCAGTTTTTCACCTGTGGGCTGTAACGGTCCTTTTGCGTTACGAGAGTGGACTTCACGACCAATTAACCTGAGAGTAGGAGTTGGCAAGTGGAGTTCACTTGCTATTTAAGAGAGTCGATTACATCATTTAAATAAGAGGGTAGTAAAATGGCATTTTCTCAACTCTAATGCCTCTGTATTTTTGTCGTCTCCGCTTTTTCATAAATAGATAAATTGCTTGTCCTTTTTTATTTTTATTTTATTTTTAATATTTACTATTTTTTTATCTTTTGTTTTTTTTTTCAATTTATTTTTTAATAGTGTAAAAACAAATTTATACAATATAGCGACAAAAATAATAGTAAGTGATAAGAGTGGAGGCACAACACTCAATTAGTTGTGGGATTATTGTTTTTCCTTATATATATATATTGAAGGGCTTATCATTTCATAATATGAGATATGACAAATGCAATATGTAGTTTTGAATTTTTATTTATGATAGTAATTTAAAATTTTAAAATGTGATCATTTATTATTATTTTAATTATATAATAATGAATAAATTAGAAAATATAAAATTTAGATAAATTTAAATAAATATTTCTTTAGACTTTTTTTTAATCGCATTCTCTAAATAATTAAACTATAAATGTTTATAATAACTTTTTTCCCAAAATGTACATTAATATAATTTGTATTTTTGTGTCCACTAGTATACATGAAATATTAAATCGTCCCATAATAATAGCAACAATCGGTAAAAAAAAAAATATCATAATTTAAGAAAAATAATTATTACTCTGTCTTTTTTTAATATTTGTTTATTTATTCTAAAAACCAATCATTAACCTTTTATTATATGTACTCTGGACCTGTGCGGGACGCACGACATAAAAATGTTCACTAAATGTATATTTTTTTAATAAATATTCACAATCAATAAATAATGAAGCATAGAGTTTATCACAAATCAAATACCATATTTAAACAAATATACAATAAAATATAATATTTAATGAATAAATAATAAAATAAAATTCAAACTATTTAACTTATCAAATAAGTGATAAGAATGTCAAATTGGATAGCATACCGTTTGTACCTTTATGAAATACTTTAGAAGACTTCTTTAAATACAACATTGGTCGTTTTTTTTTTAACGCGCTGTGCTCGTCTAAAATCAATATTTTTAGACCTTCATGGTTAGTTACCCTAGATACAACAACATATAGTTGACCGTGACTAAAAACAGGTTTCCTGAGATAGAGACCTACATTATTTAAAGTCTGACCGTAACTTTTATTTATAGTCATTGTGAATGACACCGAGATAGGGAACTGTCTCCTCTTAAATTTGAACGGTAATCTTGAATCCAACGGCGTCAAAGTAAGTCGCGGTATTAACACCTTCTGTCCAACAGAAGAACCTTGAATGACCTTAACTTCCAAGACTCTTCTTCCTAACCTTGTTAGGATCAACCTCGTACCATTGCATAAACCCTCCGAGTGATCGATATTTCTCAATAGCATCAACGGTATACGGACTTTCAGTTTAAGTTTATGAAGAGGTAAACCTGAGCACTTGATGCTATTCAAGAATTCTGGAGTGTAGAGGTCTGTAAGAATATCAGTGACCATATCCGATTGGCACGCCGAATCTGAACTGTGGTAAATCCTTTCATCATTAGGATTCATAGACATCATGTAATCGTTAACCTCTTCCATCAAGTCCAGTGTCGGAAAAAGTATAGTGCGCTCGTGCAAGTATGTAGGATCGTTAGATTGCTGATGAAAATATGGATATGTTGCTTCCACTATGGAACCAAGCGAATTATTAGATTCTTTTATCAACAGAACTTCAGGAATATCAATTTCGGCAATTCATGTATTTTTTTCTCCTATTATACCATCATTGATTCTTAAAATCCAGTCTGAAAATTTTTTAAGAGCATAAGACTCTACAGAAGATGTCACTGATCGAAGTCTCATGTTCTTAGTCAATCTCAGAATCTTGCAGTACTCCCAAAGAAATGAAGAATTGATAGTCGCATTAACAACTTGGTTTCTACTACCTTTCGATATGACGGGAAGAATCTGCCTAAAATCTCCTCCTAAAACAATAGACTTCCCACCGAATGGTAGATATTTATTTTTTTGGATCAATTGTTCTCATCAATCCTTCAATGTCTTATCTACTACCTCGAAGCAATGCTTGTGAACCATCGGTGCCTCGTCCCATATGATTAGTTTTGCCTTCATAAGCAACTCAGCCTTGTGGCTTCCAGTAAAAACGTTGCACGTTGAATCTTCAGTGGGAGTTAATAGGATGGAGAATGTCGAATGGGCAGCTTTCCCCCGGGCAGTAGAAGTGAAGCAATTCCTCTCGAGGCTACTATCAGCACAATTTGATTCTCCAGTCTAAGGGCTGAAGCTAAACCTTTCCATATAAAAGTCTTTCCTATACCTCCGTAGCCATAAAGGAAAAAAATCTTCATTTTCCCTTCATCACGTCATCCATGATCGTATTGTACACAAGTTTTTGCTCATTCGTTGCATTCTTGACAAAGTTATCATGATCACAAGGTCGGCAAGTGTATAGTTGTGCTCGTAATAGACTATTATATGTGGCCCCACATGATTCTGAAGTCGGTATAGGCATAGTCTTGAAATCATGAAGGGACATGCCGCGTGGACGGAATACATCATCTAACTTCAAAAGTGCTTGATTTATAATTTCATCTTCAGAGAGCTCTAAGCCTACATGTATGTAAAACAATTTACAATAGTCAAATAGTTAATCATCACACAAAAATGATCCATATGAGTCTATAAATATAATATTTGAAACAATAAATGTATTAGATATTATGTATAAATGACCATATTATCCGGATGATTCATCCTCCTTCGTTCTTTGTATAATATGTCGTCAGCTAGATGCTTCCAACACCGACTCCACACGTGTTCTGGTCTTTCCAAAGATCCTTCCATTAGCAACGTGGCCAATAGTCTCCTCAGGTAATTCGAACTTGCCCATAAGCTGGCTTCCTTAATAGCGTCAATGTATTCCCTGTCATCATCTAGAAGTCCTCGTGCGTAGCATGCATCCTTAAAATTTTGTGAACAATTCCACCATCCATTGTCCTTATTTCTTCATAATTAGTCGGACCATGTACCCAATTCAACAAGATTCTCAAGTAATAGTACTCTTCACACCCCAGTGCGGCGTAATTTACCCTTCCAATCGAAAATCCTCTCTTCCTCGGCATCTATATCTTTTTCTTCTGGTTCTAGACAAAATTTTATAGGAAATCGCTGTAGGTCAATTTTCTAACTTCTTCGTATTGCTTATTGGCCTTCATCCATCCGAGGAATTTTTTTATCCTCGACCTCTTCAATGACATCTTCAAGGTCGCGACCTTTGCGCCATACTATCCCATGCTGTCCTTCCAGGTGAAAACTAATGCGCTTGACAGAGGGTTCACGATGATGTATATCGTATGATATTAACCTCCAGAATGCCTCGCAAGAAGATATGTACCTACAGTCATAGAAAGACTTTATTTCATCAATAGCTTTTTCGGAGCTTCCCCTCGATCTACTTTCGTAGAATGCTGCAGTTATTCGATCATTTCCTTTGTTCACGTACTTGAATAGATACTTAATAGACCTTGACTTTTTACACCATTCGACATTGACTTGAGCTCCATACTTTAGCAAAAGCTCTTTATTGTGAGGCACAACCCATCCGTTATCCAACCAGACACCATCTTTCTCTAGAACTCTATTCGACTCTCTCCTTCTATACTTCGGGTATACTTCCTCATCTATAGTCATTATCTCCACTAAGGGTTTTGGAAATCGCTTCGTGCATCTACCATTATTCATGCACGGACATCTCTAATACCCCTGACCACATGGTCCATGTATCATGAAGTTCTTCACAGCTTTGTAATATTCATGATTCATGCTCTCGTCAGGTATCTCTGCAGAAATCACTCGGTCTATTGAGTCTCCAGTTTCATACCTGTCCTCCTTTTGCGAAAATACTAATATATGCGCATGAGGAAGTCCTCTTTTTTGGAACTTAACGATGTATATAAATGTAAAATAACATGGAAGCAATTTATGATTTATTTCAGGTGGCTGTATATTGTGTATAAGAAAATACTTTCACAAATGCAACATGAGATTTTTTAGTAAACTTACGTGACTTGACTCTTTCGAAAAAATTTATTTTCCTTTACATCTTTGATCATCTGATCTAGCTTAACCTTGAAAACCCTACATAGTATATCGAGTCTATCATCTGACTTCAGTTTGAGCTTATTACAGAACCGAATAATCTCTGACCATTTGGATTGCACGTAAAAGTGATGAAAATATCTGAATCAAAAATATAAAATATTTTAAACTTTTATCAAAATTTATAGTTGGAAGTATCTTTTAATTGTACAAATGGCACCAATGTCTTAAAGGTCGATATGAAAAATAATTCAATAAAAATATCATTTATATAATGGTGACGAAAATAATGAGTGAATTACGCTTCTAACGTGGGATAACAATTAGTTGAAGTATAACATATAGAAAAAAAATTATATATTTTAAATGACAAAAACAACTAATGAACTAATTAATACTTAAGTGTTACTATGTAATTTAATATAAAAATGGTTATGTGTTGCTTTTTAGAACCCTACTTGTTAGCACGTGATTAATTCGCTTGGTTAGATTTATTCTTTTATTAAAATAGAGATATTATAATATTGATTTGTGATTTGTATCAATTTTAAAAATTTAAAATTGAATAAAAAATACAAAATATTTTAAACTTTTATTAAAACCTACAAATATTTTAAACAGATTGAATTTATTCGATTTTTAAGAGTGAATTGATTTCATTGTTTAGATGATATGATTGCCAGTATAAAATAATTTATTTATTCACATTTTTAATTTAATAAAAAAATATAAAACATGTTTGGTTGAACTTCTTCTTTTAAGGAGATGATAAGTAAATTTTAAGTTTAACCAAGCATATACTGTTTATACATATATATATATATATATATATATATTGAAAAAAAACTATTATTATATATAATATAATAGTATAGATTTTGGATTCGTGTTAATTTTAAAATTAAATCCAAAAACTGAAATAATATAACCTTATATTTAAACCTCTAGTGGTGGAGAAAATAATCTGAGAGTTATATTTCCAATGCGGTATAACAATTCGATGTAAATATAATATATAACTGGAATATATATTTTTTAAAATAAGAAAATTTGAATGTTAGAATTTATTATAGAATCTATGCAGAATTTATTACAGAATCTATGCAAAAAGAGTGAGAAATTTTTATCTTTCCTTCTATTGGGTGGATTAAATTTGCTTATTAAAATGTCGAAATAACCAATTTAATTAATTAAAATTAAAGACTAAAAAAGTAATTTAATAGAAAAGTATGACGTGTTTAATTTTTAAAGCGGCACTTGTCATCACGTGATTAATTTACTTGATTAATTTTTTACTTTTATTATAATAGAGAGAGATAAAGATAGAGATTTTATAATATTGATTTTGGGTTTGTATCAATATTAAAAATTTAAAATTGAATAAAAAAAATTTAAAATATTTTAAATTTTTATTAAAACCTATAGCAGTAAGTAAATTTAAATAGTAAAAAGGACACAAATGTCTTAAAGATCGGTATGAAAACTAATTCAATAAAAATCTCATTTACATTATAGTGGCGAAAATAATTAGTGAGATATGGTTCCAATGTGGGATAACAATTAGTTGAAATATAACGTATAGTATTAAAAAAATATATTTTTGAATGACCAAATAACCTAATTAATTAATTAATACTTATGTATTAATATGTAATTTAATACTCCATCCATTTTATAATAAGTGTCGTTTTAGAAGGTTTTAGTTTTTTCTAAATAAGTCGTTGTTGACTTTTTATGCATTTTTATCCATTTTCTTCCAATTTTACCCTTTAACTTCTCTCACATCATCTTTCTCACATATTAATTCTCTCACATCATCTTTCTCACATATTGATTCTCTCACATGATTTCTCTCAAATATTGATTATTTTTTCCAGAAGCTTAATCATGTACTAATTATTTTTTATTTTACTTGTTTGAATGGTTAAAATTTTTTAATTTTCAACATATTTATTTATTTAAATACATATATATATATATATATATATAAAGTAACAGGATTTAGATAATTTATAATATCTAGTTTTTTTTTAATTTTTTTTTAAAGTGAGACAAAAAAAACTATTCTCTTTGTGGAACACAATAGAAGCGATTCTGATTAATAAAAATTAAAAAATAATAGATTGATCTATACTAATACAACTAGAAAAAAAATATTTTAAATACAAACATTATAATATTTATATTTAAAATTCAAATATTATCAAGACATTATTGAGAATGGTATTTTAGACAATTTAATTACTTTCTTAATTTGTATATATTTTTTTTAAAACGACACTTATTGTGGAATGGAAGGAGTATAAAAATGTCTACGTGTTATTTTTTTTAACCCCACTTGTCAGCATATGGTTAATTCGCTTGGTTAGATTTCTCATTTTATTATAATAGAGAAGAGATATTATTATATTGATATTGGGTTTGTATCATATTTAAAAACTTAAAATTGAATCCAAAACTCTAAAATATTTTAAACTTTTATTAAAACCTATAGCGATATGTACCTTTTAACTGTACAAAGGGAAATCAATGTCTTAAAGGTCGATATGAAAACTAATTAAATAAAAATCTCATTTATATAGGAGTGACGAAAGTAATTAGTGAGGTACACTTCCGACGTGGGATAACAATTAGTTGAAATATAAAATATGATAAGAAAAAAAAAATAGATATTTTAAATGACAAAATAACCTAATGAATTAATTAATACTTATGTATTAATATGTAACTTAATATAAAAATGCCTACCTGTTGTTTTTTTAGAGTTCCACTTGTCAGCACATAGTTAATTCGTTTAGTTAGTTTTTTCTTTTATTATAATAGAGATAGAGATAATGATAGTGATAAAAATAAAGACACTATAAGATAGATTTTGGGTTTGTATCTATTTTAAAAACTTAAAACCGAATTCAAAATCTGGAATATATTAAACTTTTATTAAAACCTATAGTGGCAATTACATTTTAATTTTACAAAGGACATTAATACCTAAAAGGTCGATATGAAAACTAATTCACTAAAAATCTCATTTATAATAGTGACGAAAATAATCAGTGAATTACACTTTCGATGTGGGATAAAAATTAGTTGAAATATAATATATAGAAAAAAAATAAAATAATATATTTTAGATGACAAAATAATCTAATAAATTAATTAATAAATATATGTTAATAGATAATTCAATATAAAATTGATTACGTATTGTGTTTTTATAACTCCATTTTTCATCACGTGGTTAATTTGTTTGGTTAGGTTTTTTCCTTTAAAGAATAGAGATGAGATAGAGAAATTTCTTATTTATTTTGTTTGTCTTGAATTGATTCGACTTTTAAGAATGAATTGATTTGATTTTTGATATGTTACAATTGCGATTATAAAATAATTTATTTATTTATTCATATTTTTAATTTAATAAAAAAAACTATAAAATGTGTTTGGTTGAATTACTTGTTTTAAGAATATAGTAAGTAAATTTTAACCTTAAACAAACATATACTATTATATATATATATATATATATTGAAAAAAATTTCTATTATTATTATATATAATAATATAATGATATAAAAGATTTTGGATTAATGTCAATTTTAAAATTTTAAAATTGAATCCAGAAAATGAAATAATATAAACTCATATTTAAACCTCTAGTGGCAATTAGCTCTATTTAATTTACAAAGAGCACTAATGCCTTCAAGGTCGATGTGAAAACTAACTGAACAAAAATCTATTTATATAGTGGTGGAAAAAATAATCAGTGAGTTATGTTTCCGATGTGGTATGACAATTAGTGTAAATATTAGAATTTATTACCGAATCTGTGAAAAATGTTAGAATTTATTAAAATATGGAAATAACCAATTTAGTTGTATGAGTTATCATTTCTGATCAATAGTAACTATAATTATATTTACTACATTAATATCTCTTGCACAGGTCACAGTTACAGTTACAAGTCATTCAGATGCATCGCATTATAATGTTGATAATATAGTCGTCTTGTGATTCCCCAAATTTCAATTCGGTTCCGGCTAGGCCGAAAGTTCAGCGTTACATCAATTTGTGGATAAAAAGTATTTATTAAAAGTTTAGTTTACCAATTTTTAATACAGTTTCCATCTCATAATAATAGTCACAATTAAAAAAATAATTGTCCAATATTATTTGTTATGTTAGGATTTCAATATAATTTATTTTATTTTTTTTCCTTTTATACCTTTTTATATGTCTAATCATCTATATTATAATAAAAGGAGAAAATTAACCAAACCAATTAACCACGATTGACAAGTGGCTTCATAAAAATGCAACACATCATATTCTTTTTTATAAAATTATTTACACTTATTAAGTGAAATTCAGAGTATAGATGTACACTGAGTTCATTAGTTACACAAGTACATGAAATTCATTAGTTTCATGCATGACTTATAAGAATATTTACACATATGAGAAAATTTGTCTTATACAAAAACTAACTAAAGAATATGATATGATCAACATATTATGAGACTTTGAGAGACTTTTCAGGCCCAACCAAAACTCAATTTGCTCGATCGCCTATTCTAATCATGAATAAAGAAGGAAAAGACAAAGAAAAGAAAACAATGGGCAAGGTAAAAAGTCAAGGTGGTAAACTATTAGGGCTGGACATGAGCCGAACTGTGTTGGGTCCTAATTCGGCTCGACTCATTTAATTAACGAGCTTATTTTTCAAGCTCAAGCTCAACTTACTTAAAGCTCACGAGCTCACTTAAAGCTCACGAGCTCACTTAAAGCTCCTGAGCTGCTCGAACTCAATAAACTTACTTGATAACTATACTAATTTTGTATAATTTATTTAAAATAATAATTAATTTATAAGGAAGAGATACTTGATAATATGAGTTATATTTTTATATTACTTTAGATTATAGAATTTTATTTTCGATAGTAATTATGTAAATACACATCCAAATCAATTTGGTTGAAAAGGTGAATTATATTTTATTTTTTTTTATTTATATATCTATGTATGTATTGTTGGGGTCGAATTCTGATGAGGCTCCGATTCCCTTTGAAACTAGGGCTCTCTCTCTTTTTTCGAACTCACTCTCTCTTATTTTCTAGCGATCTGTCATTTTTCTAAAATTCTACCCTATATAGGAAGTTGTTTGCCAACTGTCTCCTAACAGATTTACAGGCTCCCACATCCGGGATTTTCGAACTATTGATAACTACTTTTCTAACTGAATCCAGCTAGACATTGAAAGATACGTCGGCCCATCATTTATCTAGGATCACGGCCCAACATCAGATTGCTTTATGATCAACACTGTTGGTCTTCATGCGGCCGCACAAAGGCTTTAGTCTATTAGGAAGACCATATAATTCGGCCGCAGACTTCCTAAGTCCTTGGATCAATATATATGGCCCAAAAAGTACTAACCATTGGTGGGCGATAATCCGAGGCCCAAAGAAGGTTCGGCCGCTTATTGGTTCCATCAGTTAACCCCCTACTCCTGAGTTTATTTGTGAAAATGAAATCAGGAGTAGTCTTCGTTCGACCGCAGCGTTGTCTTACGGTAGTTATCTTTTTGATCGACAAATATATCCGCCCATTTATTAAATATATTCATAATATATTTAATCTCATAGAGAAATTCCAAAACGGGTGGTGATTAGACACCTCTGGTCACCATCACATGTTAACCCGAGTTAAAACCCTACTGCTATAACTCAACCAAGCCTTCTTCATAACTTTTCACTTTCCCAAACACAGTCTCTCTCTCTAAAATTCGAATCTACCATCTCTGTCATCTCTCTAGTTTCAAAGAACTCTGGTGGTCGCCGTGAACAGTCCTCGCCATTGACGGATTCCGAACTCTCTTCTCCATTCCAGCATTCTTTGCTCTATCTGCTTGTTGGAATACTAGTCATAGCTTGCTCTTCCACTAGAAATCGCCAAACGCACAGGTTTGAACTTCATTCTGTTCTTCTCCTTTGCATTAGAAAACTTTTCATATGGCTGTTAGATCTGAACATTGATAAAACTTTACTAAACTTTCTGTTTCGTCAACCCGAATCAAAACTCATTTCGGCCGCATCTGGATTTGATACAAGAAATCAAATTTCCTTGTTTCGGCTGAAAATAAGCTAACACTGAGAAAGTTATATCTAACATAACCTCAATCGTTCGCGGCATCGATCGATCGAGAAGCAGTACATCGATCGATAGGAACTTGCTTTCAGAAATACTAATTGCAATCTTTTGGGTTCAGGTGCTAGATGGAAGACCCAAACCAAGCAAGTTCCAGTACGCCGCGGTCGAAGGTCGCCATCTTGGGTCTACTAGCCCAGTCTTCGGCCGAGGAGGAGCGCAGTACCAGCGAATGCAGTACCAGTACATCCTACTCTTCAGCCGAAATAGAAGATCAACTAAACGATAGAGAATTAACACTTGCGAGTTCAACTCCCTTGTCACAGTCAGCTGTTGGAATGGGAGAGGTGACGATTATACTTCGGGCGCTGGGTCAAGGCATCCCGATTGTTGATCTAGAAAATCCTCAACCCCATGCTAGGCAGATCGACCGTAGTGTAAGACCGTGCACAAATCTTTGTCGCCATAGGCGCACAAATCTTACAGAAGCGTCAATCCGCCTAATGAGGATAAAATATGATATTGCGGACGATGTGGAGCTTGCTTTACCTGCTGATCACGAACACCCTGGGTGGCTAGTACCGGGTTGGCACCTCTTTTACTTGGATCCCCTCGAAACTGACGTCAGGTTTCCTATCACAGGTTTAGCGAAAACTGTACTCGACCATTATGGGATCGCCCCAAGCCAGTTATGCCCAAGCGGTTGGAAGATTCTACTAGCGCTTGATGTGCTTGGTCTAAAACAAGGGTTATAACCCCTTGCGATCGAAGATTTCCTACAAAGCTACTTCCTCCGAGATCATGATCGCGACAGAGGCCGATACAGCGTGTATGCAAGGTCGAAACCAACAGCTCTTGTAATGAATTTGCCCAGCAGAGATGACTCGGCCTGAAAACTTTCTTACTTTTTGGTAAAAGGAAAAATTTCGGTCGGTAGCAAACCACTAACACCGCAATGGCGTTTAATTGGTAATCTTGTCAAATGAATGCTTCGTTCTAACTTACTGTTATCTAATCATTTCGTTGTTTATTATTTTCAGATCCTAGCAAGCTTAGCAGAAAAAGAGACTTCAACCGCGTGCGCCAGAGAACAGCCAGACTTCTTGCGGCTGAAGAGAAAGTGAGGAGTTGGATATACTTGGTGGAACCAACTAGGTTATACCCATCTTTTCTCTGGTCAGGCGTCAAGTTCCGTATCGAAGGTAGACCATACCCTTACCCTAAATCGGTCTTTGGGTGGACACTCGCTAGGGTATCCACTGAATTTTTATTTAAACATCGATTCCTTGACCCCGTGATACCGCTAGAGCGAATAATTGTAGGAGAATCGATGGAGGCTGCGAGAAGGAGAGCACAGGAAATTTCTTTCAAAGATCTGAAAGACACCCTGCGCGATAGAAAAGTTAAGGACAAGAAAAAGAAGAAGAAGGACATTGCTTCGGCCGAAGAAAAGGCAGCTACAAAAGGCACATCAAGCTCTCCAGCAACCAAAAAGTCAAAACGCAAAAAGCGAAGCGCAGAGGATGACTTGTCCCACTCTCTGGACTCCCTCTCTATTATCGAGCACCCGGAATCCGGTTTAGAGCTGCTGATGGGGAACCACTTCGACCGCGACCGGCAGGCTATATCTAACTAGAATGATGATATGTTGGCAGAGTTTGCGGCCTCTCGTGCACAGCAGGTAAACTCGATACCTCTTTCTGCTAGACAGATTGGTAAGTTGAGCTAAACACTTTTCTCGTGACAGGCCGCATTTGTTGCGTTCGAGATCGGCCACAGGCTCAGGCGGGTGAGGACGCAATATGATATCACCCAAAGAGATCTTATTACTACTCGGTCGAAATTTGACCAAAGTCAAGAGCAACTAAAAGTTGCCATGGCCAAGGTTGAGAATCAGGCTTCTGCAATTTCTGAGCTAAACAACAAGTATAACAACCTGCAGTCGGAAAAAATAGGCCTGGAGGAAAGAGTACGTGCGCTCGAGGAGGAGCTCAAAGTAATTAAAGCAGCCGCACACTTGAAGACCAAATATGATCTTTTCAAGGAGTACGAGCAACACGGGGGGTCGGAGTGGGATTTGCAGGCCGCTTATGACGACTGGGATGCCTTCATCAATTGCGAGGAGGCTGCGGTCGATGCTGAAGATGAAGATGAAGAAGGGGAAGGAGAGGAGAAAGGAGAGGGGAAAGTAGATAAGTCCTCGGGGCCGAATGATGGGGCCGAAGCTGACAACTAATCTGTGTTTCTCCTCCTTTTTTTTGGGACCCGCGGTCGAAAACTTGCTTTTTTATATATTTTTTCTTTGAGGTCGAGATGGTGAACTTAATGTTAAAGTATGTAGTTTACCTTTGGGTTAATTTAATGAAAGACTCTTTTCCTGTTAATTTGACCGGCCCTACCGACTTTTATTTATGAAAATATTCGAAAATTGGCCCTCTCTCCCCGTGACCAATGTTGTTTTATTGATAACGAAAATATGTGATAGCAGTAAGCCGACTGGCTGTTTACAATGTGGGGATAACAGATTAGTTGTGCGCGCCGAGTCCCTAGTGCCCATCACCTGAATAGGTCGACGATAGGGTTGTTGGGTGACCCGTCATTTTGGTAAGTCGAAGCTTTGTGCGTCCTTTGCCTGAAAAGGTCGATGGCGGACTCGTTGTGTGACCTGGTGTAAAGAATGCGAAACAGTTGTTTAGACAGATGTGTCTGTTTATTATGAGGGGCGCCGAATGACGCTTGGACGGACCCAAAGAGGAAGTTGTTTTTTTTCTTAAAAAAAAATTAGCAAGTCTATACGGGATTCGTAGAAGTAGAGTTATAGTTTACCTCATTGGATGAAGAGTTTCAGGTGGGTGGCATTCCAGGGGTTAGGTACACTCCTGCCCATTATATCGGATAGCAAGTATGCGCCTCGACCGAAAGCTTCCACGATAGTGTAGGGGCCCTCCCAGTTTGGCGCCAATTTTCCATCGCTGCGAACGCGAGTGTTTTGGAATACTTTCCTTAACACTTTGTCGCCTGGTTTGAAGTTTCGGACGTGAACCTTTTTGGCGTGCAATCGCGAGAGGCTTTATTGGTATGATTCTAAGCGGATCATAGCTGCCTCCCGCCTCTCGTCAACAGTGTCCCTGTTGAGTGATAGGACTTCTTCATTCCATTCATGGTCGATCATAGACCTAGTCGTGTTAATCTGGACCTCGGTTGGTAATACCGCATCTGTTCTGTAGACTAGAGCGAATGGGGTGTCGCCGGTGGCTTTTTTCGGTGTGCAACGGTAGGCCCAAAGTATTTCGAATAGCCTTTCGTCCCAGGTGGTCTTAACTCTACCGACTTTCTTTTTTAGCATGTTTATCAACGTTTTGTTAGTAGATTCGGCCTGACCATTTGATTGCGGGTAGCGAGGTGTCGAGTAATGTAACCTGATATTCCACTTCTGGCAGAAGTTGCCGAAGTTCTTCAAACTGAACTGGGCACCGTTGTCGACTATATTTCTTTGGGGACGCCGAATCTACATATGATGTGTTGCCAGACGAACGCGATGACTTCTCGATCTCGTATATGGGATACTAGTACGACCTCGGCCCATTTGGTGAAGTAGTCGGTTGTAACTATTATGTATTCGTAGCCACTGGATGTTTTCGGCAACTTTTCTACTATATCCATCCCCCAACGAGCAAACGACCAGCTAGGCGTATACGTGTGCAACTGCTCGGCTGGTAGGTGGGTCACGTTGGCGTGTTTCTGACACTCTGAGCATTTCAAGACATATTCGCGGGCGTCTGCTCTCGTGGTGGGCCAGTAATAGCCAGCTCTATGGGCTGCCAACGCCAGAGTTCGCTGTCCGCAATGTCCGCTTACGTTGCCCTGGTGTAGCTCCTTGAGCAACAAGTTTATTTCATCTCCGCCTATGCATCTAAGCAGGGGCCCGTCGTATGATCTTCTGTATAGGACGCGGTCATCGTCCCCAGGTAGGCCAACTAATGTGTAGCGGGCTGCTATGGCTTTGACCTTTCGCGCTTCTTTATTATCTGCTGGTAGCTCATAATTTTGCATGTAGCGCCTGATTGGCGTCCTCTAATCCTCCTTTTCGACGCTGCTACACTATGTGGGTGATCTGTCGACTGGAGGGCTGACTGGTGAAGTATGATGATGGGTATGTTTCGGTCCACTCTGTCTTCGGTTGTGGCTCCCAAATTGGCCAGGAGGTCGGCTCTGAGGTTGTGGCTACGTGATACTTGCTCGATATCGAACTTGGCGAATTTGGATTTTAGCTGGTCAACCAGCTCTAAGTACGCTATCATCTTGGCATTTTTGGCCTGATACTGGCCGCTTACTTGGTTGACCACCAGCAGGCTGTCGCTGTACACCTTTATGTTTTTGGATCCCAATATTATCGTCGATTGCAGCCCGAGTATCAACGCCTCGTATTCTGCTTCGTTGTTGGTGGTCCTTCATTCGCATTTGACCGCTCTCTCCAACTTGTCGCCTTCGGGTGTTGTAAAAACGATACATAAGCCGCTGCCCTTCTGGCTGGACGCTCCGTCGACCGACAGAGTCTAGGGCTGGGGTGTCGAAGGCGTTATGGTTGATACCTTTCGTCCGATTTCATCGGTGACTGTTTGCGTGAAGTCGGCTATGAAATCTGTCAGTGCCTGGGCCTTTATGGCTGATCTGTGGCGGAAGGAGATATCATGTTCGCTAAGCTCGACTGCCCATTTTATCATTCTCCCTGACAGTTCCGGCCTATGAAGGATGTCTCTGATGGGGTGTTCGGTTACCACGACGATGGGGTGCGACTGGAAGTATAGCCTCAGCTTCCTGGCCGCAACTATGAGTGCTAGTACTTGTTTTTCGGTTGGGGCATACTTTTCTTTTGCTGGTAGTAGGCCTTTGCTGACGTAATACACGGGGGCGTGTCTAGCCCCTTCACCTTTGGTAAGCACGGCGCTGACGGCCGTCTCTGACACTGAGAGGTATAGCAATAGTTCTTCGTTGTCCTCCGCCTTCGAGAGCACCAGGTTTGTTGTTAACTGTTGTTTGATCGCCTCTAGCGCTCTTTGGCAGGACTAGTCCCATTCGAAGGGGGAGTTCTTTTTAAGTAGACGAAAGAAGGGGCCATCTTTCGGATGAAGCGGGGATGAATTGGTTCAGTGCTGCAAGGCGCCCCGTCAATTTCTGGATGTCTCGTTTCCCTTGTGGTTGGCCGAGGTTGGTGATTGCCCTCACCTGGTCAGGGTCGACCTCGATTCCTCTCTTAGTGACGAGGTAGCCGAGGAGCTTTCCGGCCACAACTCTGAATGAGCATTTGGATGGGTTGAGTTTCATATTGTATCGTTCTAATACCTGGAAGGCTTGTTCTAGGTGATCGAGGTGCTGTTCCGCTTCGAGTGATTTTACTAGCATGTCATCTATGTAAACCTCCATAGATTTGCCGATGAATTTGGCGAACATTCTGTTTACCAGTCTTTGGTATGTGGCGCCCGCATTCTTTAGGCCAAAGGGCATAACTTTGTAACAATACGTACCCCTGTCGGTTATGAAAGCTGTTTTTTCTGCGTCCGACGGATGCATTAGTATCTGGTTGTACCCACTGAAGGCATCCATGAAGCTTAATAGTTCGTGACCGGCTGTTGCGTCGACGATTGTATCGATGTGGGGTAAGGGGAAGGAATCTTTTGGACGGGCTTTGTTTAGGTCCGTGAAGTCTATGCACACCCTCCACTTTCCATTCTTTTTACGAACAACCACGACATTTGCTAGCCAATCTGGATACTGCACTTCTCTAACCGAACCGATGTTGAGGAGTTTCTCTACTTCTTTGTTTATTATCCTGTTGCGTTCGGGCGCAAACTTTCGTCTTTTTTGCTTGACTGGCTTGAACTTTGGGTCCACCTTCAGTTGGTGTGTTATGATGCCGGGGTCGATGCCTGTCATGTCTTCGTGACTCCACGCAAAACAATGGTGTTTGGTTCTCAAGAATTGGATGAGTTTGTCTTTGATGGTGTCGTCTAACCTTGACCCGACGAGTACCTTCTTGCTGTTGTCAGAGGGGTGAATGACGATCTCGTCTAGTGTTTGCTCCGTTTCCACATCGGTCGGAGCCTTCTGTAATTGCTATGAGGTGCTAGTGTGGCGTTTTAGGTCGTTGGCGTAGCACGCCCGGGAAGCGGCTTGATCTCCTTTTATCTGTCTCACACCCATTTTGGTTGGGAATTTGATCACCTGATGGTAGGTTGACAGTAGAGCTTTCATCTCGTGTAGCCAGGGGCGTCCGAGTATGGCGTTAAAATTGGAGGATCCCTCTAGGACGCAGAATCGGGTATACTTGTTGACCCCTTCGGCCCAGACTGGCAACTCGATCTCCCCAATTGTGTGTTTCGCTTCTCCGCTGAAGCCCACTAGGACCATTGCTTGACGAGCTATCTTAGTTTCTTCAACTTGCATTTTCGCCAATATATCAATATATATGATATTGACTGAGGAGCCATTGTCTACCAATATTCTTTTGATCAGACAGTTGGCTATGCCTAGTGAGATGACTAGGGCGTCGTGGTGCGGGTTGAGGACGTCGATGCTTTCTTTGAAGTTAAATGTGACTTCTAATTCATCTTCGACTATGTGGGCTTTTTCAGCTCTGCCTGACATGTTGTACACTTTGCGTGCGCTCCTCTTGGCAACCAAATATGAGGTGCCGCTCTCTTGGGATCCGCCCATGATAATGTGGACGGTGCGTACCATTTGGGGTGCTGGTTGATCTGTAGCCTGCTAGTTGTTAGTTGGATCGTTGGGTTGCACCAGGTATCTTTTGAGGTGCCCCAGCTGTAGTAATCGATCAATTTCTTACTTCGGCGCTATGCAGTCAATCGTGTTGTGCCCGAAATCGTCGTGGAAGGTGCATAATTTCGTTGGGTCCCTCTTCTTTGGGTCTGACCGTAACTTGCCTGGCCACCTAACCATGCGACCGAGTTTCTCTAGCTCTTGCATCAGGTTCTCCATGGGGATCGTGAATTCATGTTTTGGGGGTTGGGGTCGCGCCTCGGTTCTGACTGCATTTGTCTGGTTAGTTTGCTGCTTAGGTACTGGGGCGCGATCATACGGTGCGTAGCATTGGCGGGTTCGGTCGCTGTTTCTGCGATCGGTGCGTTGGGCGTGGCTAGCTTGCTGGTTTGTTATTTGCTCACGTGGTACCCACCTGTCGTCCTCTTCCCATCTTGCTTGTGCAAATGCTCTGGATAATATTTCTTTCATGGTCCTTGGTTTGTACTTTATTAGGTCTGCATAGAGGTCAGATCCTTGCAGGAAGCCTTTGGCGAAGGCTCGTATGGCCGTATCTTGGTTGCAATTGGGTATGGTGATTTTTTCCTTGTTGAATCTTGCGATATAAGCGTGCAACGATTCGTTGTTTTTCTGGCGGATAGCGTACAAATCATCGGATTGTTTTTCCGGTTTGCGGCTGCATGCGAAATTCTCTATGAACGAGTCTGTTAGTTGGGCAAATGAGCCTATCGTCCCAACCGGCAAGTTTACATACCATTCCAAAGCTGGCCCTGTTAATGAATTCCCAAATAGTTTGCAAAAGCCTGCTTCGCGTATGTCCCTGGGTTGTGAAGTTGTTAGCATCGCTTGACGGTAATGGGCGATGTGGTCGTCGGGATCGGTCGTGCCATCGTATGTTCTGAATCTTGGAGCCGCAAACTTGTATGGCAGATCTATTGCCGCAATCTCGTCCGAGAACGGTGTCTCTGTGAAAGAATCTTTGGAAGATCTTCGTAGTGGAGCAGGGACACCGGGGAGGAACCTGATCATGTCTTCCATCTCTTGTAGTCATTTTGTTACCTCTTTAGGGATGCCGATTTGAATGGGTCGAGGTCTTCTGATATCGGATGTCGGTTTCCTGATTGTTGGCGTGATTTCAATCCTTGGATTGGTGGTTGTTTGTTTAGAGAGGTTCTGGCACGGTCTTTCGAAAGTGGTTGCCATTGCTCCTTCTCTTGGCGCGGTTCCAGCTATTCTTTCGTCTCCCTGCGGGGGTTGGTCGGCGAAGATTTCTTGATCGATCTCGTCGTCGTCGAAGGCCTCGACGTCTAACCTACGGATTGGTGAGAAAGTTCCCTCTCGTCGGCCGAGAATGGGTCCCGTGTTCTGTAACAGTTCTTCTCCGCAACGCGCGTCTCGGTCATGCCTCGTGTAGTTTTCCTTGGTTGTCGGTTCCGTCGGGTGCTCGATTTTGGGTAGCGAAGCGCGCATCCCATCGATCACGATCTTTAAGTTCTTATTTTCTTGCTTGAAAGCGGTAAGTCGGGCCATCAGTTGCGTGAGTGAATTGGTTTGTCGAGATTTGATGGCTTGCTCGCCCTGCGATTGGTCCACTGGTGTGGCGAGATCTTCGGTTCCCTAAATCGTGGTCGATATTGGTGGTCTGCAACGTCGACAAGATGTCTCAGGCTACTTTTCTTGAAACTGGGTTGTGGAAGAAAGTGGTTGACGACTCAGGACGGAGAGCCCCACGGTGGGCGCCAAACTGTTGGGGTCGAATTCTGATGAGGCTCCGATTCCCTTTGAAACTAGGGCTCTCTCTTTTTTCGAACTCACTCTCTCTTATTTTCTAGTGATTCGTCCTTTTTCTAAAATTCTACCCTATATAGGAAGTTGTTTTCCAACTGTCTCCTAACAGATTTACAGGCTCCCACATCCAGGATTTTCGGACTATTGATAACCACTTTTCTAACTAAATCCAGCTAGACATTGAAAGATACGTCGGGCCATCATTTATCTAGGATCGCGGCCCAACATCAGATTGCTTTATGATCAACACTGTTGGTCTTCATGCGGCTGCACAAAGGCTTTAGTCCATTAGGAAGACCATATAATTCGGCCGCAGACTTCCTAAGTCCTTGGATCAATATATATGGCCCAAAAAGTACTAACAATTGGTGGCCAATAATCCGAGGCCCAAAGAAGGTTCCGCCGCTTATTGGTCCATCATGTAGTATATTTTATAATTTTAATTAATAAAATTTATCGAGCTAGCTCACGAGCCAACGGGTCGAACACATTCAAACTCAAGCTCAACTCATTTAATAATCGAACTAAAAATTAAAACTCAGGCTTGACTCATGAGCTCATGAACAAAGCTGATCGAACAATTACCAATCTGAGTCACGAGTGGCTCACGAGTCGGCTTGACTCATGTCCAGCCCTATAAACCATGTCATAAATATACACACGTAATGTCCTACAATATATTTTCTTTTAACTAGAATGTGGCACATAATGCAAGAAAACATCCATAACTTGCTTCCAAAGCAAGTAACAAACAAACATCATTGTAAGGAACAATCATTATGAAGATAAACACATAACAAATCCTAAATAGGTGGAAGCTATATGCTTTTATATCATTTAATTAGTTATAGATCCAATTAAGGTGAAGGTGATGCAAATAGAAAGATTACTTACACCACAAGTAACCAAAAATAACAAATATCGTAAATCGGGTCAATACAACTCTTATGCTTTAAATGGGTTAGAGGAGTAAAAAGGTCTAAACATATGTCTACGGAATCTTACGGACTCCACCTCAACAACACAATCAAGTTGTAAATTTTTAGTCACTGACGACTTGGTTCACAACTTGACAAGTCGCGATTTTTTCAACTATTTAGTTTATTTTAGTGACAAATGACTTGGTTCGCGACTTGACAAGTCGCGAAATTGTTTAAGTTGGTCAAATTGAAATCAAGCGATATGACTTTGCGACTTGACAAGTCGTGAAACATGTCACACTCGCAAAACATGTGTCAAAGGCTAATCTCTGAGTTTAAAACACAGAACATCCACAACATAACCTCTATTGTGACAAACTGAGCTATATGCCTAAGTAAGACATACTCAAAACCTGCCCAACACACACTCAGGTTTGCAATTCCTAATGTCTACAATAGAGCACTATTAACCCATTAAATCATATGTTATACATTAGCTACACATTCCTATATAGTTCAAAGGAATGCTAGCATTAAGCTAACACCCTCAATATTCATTTAACGACAATTCATTGATCTACCCAGTTTTAAATTGCTTGCATCTTTAACTAATTCACTCATTAACCAACCTACACTTGTCCTCATTCCATATTTATTATGATAGCTGAGCAATATAACCTTATTTATACATAAGCCATTTATGATCGAATTATGTACCACCACCAGTTTTATATTCCACATACAACTCCAGACTATGATATACGAAAATGTCAAAGTGCAGTCGTGTCCGTCTCAGAAACGTCTTAGAAATAGGGACAACACATCATATTGGAATCACATCGGAAATGGTTCCAAAAATACCAAAATGCCATGCTAGTGGGAACGATTAGGAAATAAGTGTGGGGATGGCATAAAAACATTTCTCAGCAAATAGAAATGCCATGTCATTAAAAAATCGTATATTTTCCCCCAAAATTTGAAACGAGATTAGGGATTCGAAACTCTCGCAAAATCGTTATTGTTCATCGTTGTATGTTGTCGTTGTTCGTCATTGTTTGTCGTCGCTATCTCCCTTGTACTTCCGTTGGCTGTCACTCTCTTGCACTCTCTCCCGTGTTGCTTCGAGGATTCTTCTTCCTCAATTCTCTGACTTTATCTTCACTATATATCGTTGATTCTCTTTTTAATATCTTGTTCTTCTCTGATGATTCTTATAGTTCTGGTTTTATTCTAGTATGTGAGATGATTTTAGTAGGTTTAGTGGGTTTAATTTGCGCGCTTCCGGTTAGAATGTGTTGTATTGTGTGGTTGTGATTTGTTTTTAATATCAACTTTAACTTAGTAGTGTTTGTTTGTTATGTCTTATAGGTTGTAACTATTTTCTTAGTCGTTGCTTCACATAACTTAGTAGTGTTTGTTCTGTTATAATTTACAAACTTAATAGTGTTTGTTTATCGTGTTCTGTAACTAAAAATAGATAAATATATTGGTCAAATGTTTGTGAAATGATGTTGATTTGGTTGATAAAAGTTTTAATGATAATTTATTTTTATATTACATGCAGTTGTAATTATTGAATTTTGTTCATTGATGCTGCATATATATTTTGAAAGTATGACTTCTTCGGGTGATAATACCAGTAATCGAAATAGTAGTAGCGAGAGTATCACAACTCCAAATGAAGAGAAGATAATACCCTATTATGGGCTTATGTTACTAAGATCGAAAAACAATCTGGAGTAGGAGGTTCATGGAAGTTTAAATGCAATAGATGTCATAAGAAGCAGTGATGAAGTTATTCTAGAGTTAAGGCACACTTGCTTAAATTGAGTGGTAAGGGAATTATTATTAGTAAGGGTGTAATTAGCACATAAATAAGTGAAATGGGGAGGCTAGAGGCTGAATATAAAAGAAAGAAGAAGAAAAATGTTAGAAATGTTCTATTGCCAAGTGATTTTTTATTTTTCAAAGAAACAAAAAGAAAATGACTATGACACCTATAGGTAAAGCTTTTGATATTGATTCAAGGAGCCAATTAGACCATGAAATTGCTGGGATATTTTTTACCGCCGGATTACCTTTCAATCTTTCAAGAAATCCACATTTTGTGTAGGCTTTTAAATTTGCTGCAGACTATAGTTTAGGTGGTTATGTGCCTTCAAGTTACAATAAGCTTAGAACTATTTTGCTTCTATAAGAAAGGAATCATGTTGAAATGATGTTGCAACCTTTGAAAGGAACTTAGTCGGCAAAAGAGATGTCAATTGTGTCCAATGGTCGGAGTGATCCGCAAATGAATCCATTAATATATTTTATGGCTACTTCTAGTAGTGGAACAATATTTCTGAAAACTATCAATTGCCTTGGTGAAGTGAAAGATAAGTGGTTCATATCCGACTTAATGAAAGAAGTCATTGATGATGTGGGTCATCAAAATGTAGTTCAACTTATTATGGACAATGCACCTAATTTCAAGGCGACCGGTGAGATCATTGATGGCATATACCTTCACATTTATTGGACACAATTTGTGGTTCATACTCTTAATCTTGTATTGAAAAATTTATGTGAGCCAAAGAATACGCATACTAATATGGATAACTATGTGGAGTGTTCGTGGATTGCATTAGTTTACAATGTTGTAGTGTAAATTAAGAACTTCATAATAAATGAGATTGGAAATTTTTATAAAGTTCACATCATTGAAGTTGCTTTCCATTGTTGAGACTCATTTTGCCTCCATTAGTGTGATGTTGAAGAGATTTAAATTAATTAAACATCAGTTTAGGACAATGATTGCTAGTAAAAAATGGGATTCTTATAGGGAAGATGACTAGGAAAAAACTAGATTTTCTAAGGAGAAAATCAATGATGATGATTGGTGGGAACAAGTAAGTTACATTTTTTTATTTTACCCACCCATTTATGATATGATTAGAATGTGTGACACGGATAAATCAAATCTTCATTTGATTTATGAAATGTGCAATTCAATGATTGAGAAAGTAAAATATATTATTTACAAAAAGAAAATGTCGTTCTCTTGATCAAGTAAGTCCATTCTATGATCAAGTATATGGAATTCTAATTTCCCAATAAACTAAAAGTAGTTCACCAATTCATTATTTAGCTCACTCATTAAATCCAATGTATTATAATACTACCTAATATTTATTTTTTCAAGATTTTATAGTTGTCAGTATATAAGTCTTTTTTTAAACTTTTATTTGAAGGTTTTATAATGATGCATGGTTGAATGAAGATCCGGCTAGATTGGTTCCTCATAGAGATGTAGAAATCTCTCAAGAAAGAATGAAATATTTTTTAAGGCTTTTTCCAAGTGATGGTGATTATTATAAAGTCTTGGATTAATATGCTAATTTTTCATTAAATTTGGAGCATTTTGCAAACTTCACTTCTATTCTTAAGCGAGGCACGATGAAGGCTTGGAGTTGGTGGGCTAATTTTGGCTCCTCTTTTCCATTGCTACAAATATTGACTTTCCGATTACTAAGGCAACCTACATTCTCCTCTTGTTGTGAACGTAGTACTTACAATTTTATTCATTCACTAAAAAAATAGGTTGACCCCTAAGCGTGCGAAAGACTCAATTTATGTCCACAACAACTTATGTCTTCTATCTGGAAATTCCAAAGTATATAAAGAAAATGAAAAGACAAATATGTGAAACGTTGGTGAGGATACTTTTGATTTCTCGGAGGATTTGTGATTTTTGGAGTTTGCAAGCTATCACTTGATGAGTCGGAATTGAAGTCCACTTTATTTTCCAAAAATAATTAGTAGTTTATTTTAATTTTTTTAACTTGTTATTTTGGTGGTCTTTTTGATGTTATGTTAAGAATATTTTGTTGTTATTTTGGATTTAGATAGTTAGTAATAAAAAAAATTTTATTAATAATTTTCTACTAATATAAATTATTTAAAATTTTTTTTTTCAGTCGTTCCCACTTTCATAAAAAAAATTATTTTTGGCGTTTTCCATCCCTGTTTCCGAATAGGGATGCAATCACACTTCTGTACAACATAGACTCCAGACATCCTATATATGTCACTAATTGTGACATTGGCAAGGCCCCACTTTACCTGTACCTAACAAGCACAACACTACAAGTCATTTATTATCAACACAAACAAAATTCAACATCCAGCACTCAAATTAATTCAATTTAATAACATTATCATGTTATGTAACACCCCATATTGAGACAGGGTTAAAAGGAATTTAATTGCTACCGATATCACTAATTTGTACATTGTTTTTCGGGAGTCTAGAACTTGAGAACTCCAAAGTTAAGCGTGCTTGGCTTGGAACAATCTTGGGATGGGTGACCTTCGCGAGTGATGAAAAAACATGCTGGAAAGAGTAATGGTGGCTTGTGGGGCTAGTGGTGACCTGCCACCGCACCTCGGGTTCAACCGAGGCAGGGGCTGAACGTTACATGTTATCATTCATTTACATCATTTTTGTCCATTTAGCCTATATTGCTTGGTGAAATTGGAACAATATCAAACCGAAGTCCCACTATTGGACCGACGTCCACACTTTAGACTGAAGTATCACTATAGACTGAATTCTCTTATGGACCAAAGTCCTACTATAGACTAAAGTCTCACTATGGACCGAAGTCCCACTATATGGCATATCTTTCACCATAGTTATGTACTGGTGTCGAAGTACATGATTAACCCCTAAGGCACATTTTCATCACAACAACTTTGAAAGGTAAATAGGGCTTTTACACTAGTTTTGCTTTTCCATTAGTCAGATTTATTTCACTCTAAGATCAAATCATCAAAATGCTATAATCAACACTTAACAATACAACCAAATCCAATGCCAAAATTCATAGCTTATAATTGCAGTAACAACTAGAAACATCCAAAATAATGCAATTAGATTTATGTGCATCATTTTAATAACATAATGCATCTTTATTTCCTAAGCCAATCAACAATATTAAGTTTTCACAATAAGCAGACAAAAATCACATAATAACATACAAGCTGTAAAGGGAAAAAACAGGTTTACCAAACGCTAAACCCAATTTAACAAAACACCCTCTCCTTCTAGCTCTTATCCTCTGCTTGATGGTCACCTAAGACCCCAAAGCAAATTCACTTCAGTTCACAAAACCCATTACTTATTGCACCGTTAAATCAGTACTCACACATAAAAGTATGATTTTAAAATCATAAAATCTCTTTTTTGAAAACAAGACATCTTGTAGTTAATTAGGAAATTCTCAAAGTAAACCTTAGAATCTTGTAAATGTCTAGGTAGACATTACTAAATCAATTGAAAATGGAAATTAAAACTCTTCATCAAGCAACAATCAAAATAAGGAGTTACCTCTATTAATTAGGTGTTTCACAACCTAGAGACACTTGACTTTAAATCAACGATTTATTTAGACCGATCTAACGTAAAAGAATAATTAAGAAGAATGTTTAATATAACCCATCCAATTCGAAAGTGCGATACTAGAAGAATGAGTTTTTCTTTACTTACCCAAACTTTTGAGATGAAAAGAGAATATCGTTGTTCAATTTGAAATCCCTTTTACAATTCATTTATTGAATGAGTAGAAATAGTTCAAATCATCCAGAAACCCTTGCTTGCAACTTTGATGCTAAGAAAAATCGGTGTAATTGCATGGCTTGATGGGTAAGGAGTAAGTAATCGTGTTTTATGAGGAGGAGGAAAAGTGAAATCAAAGAGGGGTTACTTTAATTATGGGTTTGGGTAGTTTTAAATTTGGGCTAAGAGAGTAATAAAAGAAGAATTACTAAGTTCCGAAATGAAATTTTCATGTTTTTAAAACACAACTTAATGCTTATAAATTCTAAAGCTTTAGGTAATAAATCGAAAATGATTTTTGATTGACAAATGAAATTTCTAATGACACTCTAAAATTAGGATTACTTGATTCTTCCCCATTACTCACATACAAAAAAATAAATAATATAAAACTATTATAGTAATAATGTAAATAATCCCAAAATCATTATAGCAATAATAGAAAATAAAAATAAAAATAAAAATCGTAACATTAAATATACATTCGGTTCCTCTTATATAAAAATTTTCGAAAGCACCAATTTTAATAAAATAGTTTAGACTAAAATAAGAAATACTAAACTAAACTCACAGACCAAAAACCAATTTAAATTTTTTTAAAATTACTTAAATTCTTGGCCCATTTTGTTGGGAAAACACGGTTAGCTCTGATACCACTTGTTGAACAAATCAGTGATCCATTGCAGCGGAGACGAGTATTGGTAACCACAAAGTAAAACAACATACACAAGACAAGAAATAGAGATCGAAAATAAGACACAAGGTTTTTACGTGGAAACTCAAAACGGGAAAAAACCATGGCCGTCAGGACGATGAGAGACTAATTCACTATGTAACAATAAAGAAACAGTTACAACCAGAATATCACTCTCTCACTCCCCAATCCAATTACATTGGTCACAATCTCACATACAAGCTTTCCTCATATGGCTCTCATAGGATAACAAGACTCGATCCCAGAACTCAAGATCTCCATGGTCTCCATAGTTCCCAGGCCCCCATGGGACACCTCCCAAACCTAACCAACTAGATCTACATTGTTCTCTCAAGATATCTAATAATAAATACAAGCATCATATTTATAGCATTAGGTTACAAAGTAATCCTAAACCATCAAGAAAACCTTTTCCTATTTAGGATTCTCAAAGATCTCTTTTCCTAATTAGAATCTCACTTTAGGAAATATCATTCCTAATCAAATATGACACTTCCAAAACAGTCTTCGAGTCTTTTCCAAATTACCAACCAATTATGGATACCGGAATATACCCAAATTTTCGTCAAAATCCTAACAAACCACCCCTTGAAGAAAATACCCTTTGTCCCTTTCCGACGACCACAACTCAAACCAAAGTCCTTATACCTCGCCATGAAAGTATACCCACTCAGGTACAATCCATTCCAAGACAACCCACTTAGAAACCATCAACCCAAGATTTTCTTTTCTCGGCACATGTCGAAAACACTTAGTGAATAAACCATGGTGCAGCTTCCTTCATTAGCTTTCAGGAAACTCCTTAGCCATCAACATACTTTCCACCACACCCACATCCATGCTGACCAGATGCCCGTGCAAATTGTGGACACGCTAGAATTATTCCATCCTTTATCATGACAACCTTGGTGGTTCAAAACATGTCATAAGGATTCCTATCCCAGTGTACAGTCGGAGCCTTTGCCGAACCGCTCCTCATAGTCCTTCCTTATTCGAGTTCACCAGCCAATCGATCAAAATTTTCAACCCACAAAAATCCCAAAACACCACTAGTCAAACCCTCAATTTTATTTTGACTATTTGACCAGACTTGGATCTTTGACCATATCTTTTGATCTTTACTTGCGTTAACAAAGAAGCACAAAAGTTTCAAAGCTACCTTACCACCACAATCATACATGTCGTAGATCACCACTGTCGTCGCTCGAGAAATATCGCTGAAGCTTTTTCATCTCTACGATTATCGCAGACTAGATCTTGATAACACTTGCGGATTTTTTTTTTTTGCTCTAACTTTTTTTTTCCTCACGCAATCAGCTCCAAACTCGACCAGAGAAACCAAATCTATATTTTTCAGAACTTCAAGAGACTCCGGGAGATTTACCCATCCTTCAAAACCTTTCGCTTTCATCTTACCTTAACCCATGTTTACTTTGACCAAACCAAAACTCACGGACCACACCAGCGCTAGCTCACAAACCAAGGGCTCTGATACCAGTTGTTGGGAAAACACGGCTAGCTCTAATACCACTTGTTGAACAAATCGGTGATCCATTGCAGCGGAGACGAGTAGTGGTAACCACAAAGTAAAACAACATACACAAGACAAGAAATAGAGATAGAAAATAAGATACAAGGTTTTTACGTGGAAACTCAAAAGGGGAAAAAAACCACGGCCGTCAGGACGATGAGAGACTAATTCACTATGTAACAATAAAGCAACAATTACAACCAGAATATCACTCTCTCACTCCCCAATCCAATTACATTGGTCACAATCTCACATACAACCTCTCCTCATATGGCTCTCACAGGATAACAAGACTCGATTCCAGAACTCAAGATCTCCATGGTCTCCATAGTTCCCAGGTCCCCATGGGACACCTCCCAAACCTAACCAACTAGATCTACATTGTTCTCTCAAGATAACTAATAATAAATACAAGCATCATATTTATAGCATTAGGTTACAAAGTAATCCTAAACCATTAAGAAAATCTTTTCCTATTTAGGATTCTCAAAGATCTCTTTTCCTAATTAGAATCCCACTTTAGGAAATACCATTCCTAATCAAATATGACACTTCCAAAACAGTCTTCGAGTCTTTTCCAAATTACCAACCAATTATGGATACCAGAATATACCCGAATTTTCGTCAAAATCCTAACACATTTTTCAAAAAGTTACAGTCGAATTGACCATTTACCTTTCACTTTGAAAAATAAAAATAAAAATTGGTACTTTAATATAACCATCACACTTTCACAAATCCTCTCACAGACCACCTTCACAAATCAGTGTAAAAGGTCTTCACAGAAGAGTAACGTGGTCAATTTGGTTCATTTTTGAAAAGTGAAAGTTTGAAAAATTATTTTTGTAAAATTTCTAAAGTTGGATTATATAATGTAAATAAAAGTTAAAAAATAACAAAAATGAAAATAACTCATAAATAAATTATCTTCTTTTCCATTTCCCCCTTTCTTTTTCTTTTTCTTTTTTTTTCTTTTTTTTCCTTCTATTTTTTTCCTAAAAAAAGAAAAAAAATAAAAAGAAAAAAAGAAAAAGAAGGAAAGAAAAAAGAAATTATTTTTTTATTTTTCTTTTATTTTAAAATTTTAAAAAAATTATAAAAATGCCCCTCGGTTACTGTTCATCACCAACAGATGATCAGTAAATGGGATGGAAAAACACCAAGTTTAGGTTTTTTTTTGGCTAAAAATGAAATAGAGAAGGTTTTTTGAGAATTTCCCTTACAAATAATATGTTGGGCTTTATATTTATAAGTAAAATGTTGGGCTTCAAATTTTTAAACAAATATACTAATAGATTTAGTAAATAAAAATACACATAAATAATATATGGCTGGCATGATAAGTTTTGAAGGCTTCTATTATAACTTAAGCCTAACCTATTTAATTAAATACACTTTCAAAAAATTTGAATCTAGCCTATTTATTAAATATGCTAGAACAAGTCAAGCTCTATATAGGCTAGACTGTAGATTCCTGAAAGACCGCCTGACCTATTCTCACCCCTAAGCTGGATACCTGTCCTTCGATCAAAACTCCCCCATTGTATATTGCCAGTTATAATCACAATTACATAATTTAAACTTCAAGCATCCAAATCATCTACTTGCTCGTGCAAGTAGAAACAACCTGGATCAGTCTACTTCAAGCCATCAGACCTTATAACGAATTATCATAATAAACGCACCTTATAAATAGAGTAAAATCTCTTAATTAAGGTAAGTATTCACGAACTCTTTTTCCTCTCGACTTTAGTTGTCATTTTCTTCAAGAATACCACAATAACTTAAGTGTTGGGAGTTTGACGGTCGGCACCTCACTGGAGCTCCAAGCTCATTTTCCCTTGCCGACCGGAGCTCCAAACTCGTTTTCCTTATCTGCAAGTGATCGAAGATCCCAATAAGACACTAGCCCTACAACTTAGAGGTTGAAGGTCCCAAATTTTAGTATCCCACCAAAATGTATAAATTAATTTTATTTTTATGTGTAAACACTAAATTTTTAATTTTTAATATAAATCAGTTCGATTTATTTTCTTCAATATTTTAATATTAAAAATTAATAAAATTCAATTTTTTAATCTCTAAAATCAATCCGCCTAACTAATAAATAAAAATTAATTTAAATTTATATATTAATTTATAATTTTAATATCCTCCTAAACCTCTAGATGCATCGCGTTTAAGCGGAGTCCATCATCTTCATAAATATGGAATGGATTAGTGAGAAGAAGTAATAGGATTGAGGGCCGGCCAGACATTTCCCCGTAAACCAAGTTCTGGACCACCTTTATTAGTCAAGCTTAAATATGATGCATAAACTAAATTAATTGGATTACCATGTTCCCACAATATGATTATTGCCAATTTTGGTAAGCAGAATTAACCCCATACAAGAAGAGCCAAATTATAACTAACAATAAAAATTTGGGTCAGACCCAAGTCCCAACAAAAAGTGATCAAAGGAGAATGGACCACCACCATCACAAATGAAGCTGGATCTGACTTATAATCCAAGCCAAGTGAGAACAATGTAATCATGACATTCACGACAAAGATTCCGTGCTCATCTTCTCTGCCAACTGCGCTGGAAATTTCTCATTCACTTTTTCACAATTTATTTTGAGAATGAAAGTAAAACCAAATTACAACATAAACTTTACACCTCGTTAAAATTCATGCTATAAAAGTAACATTTTTCTGTTCATAAAAACAAAAACAAAAGAAAAAGAGATGAGGATGATATTGTTCTCAAGAAGGTGCCCACAAAGAAAAAAACAAACCCTACACGATGCACGACAACATCAGAGCTTAGAAAGCAGGCCATTCTGGATAGGCTTTGCGGCTGCCACGTTGTCCTTGGCATCTAAATCGCTTGGGTTTGGAGGGACATCCACTGCTGGTGAGCTGTTGAAGAAGCCATGCGGCTGCATCAAATAATGCTCAATTTAAGTACCCGATTTGAATATATATATATATATATATATATATATATATATATATATATATATATATATATCAACTATAATCAAGCCTGATTAGGGTAAAATACAATACCATGAGCATGAAGCCAATTCGTTCTACTGGCATGACTGGCCAATCTTCCAGACGTGGTATATGAGTCACTCCAAATACATACCTAACATGATAACAAGTAAACCAAAAATAATTGCATCGAATAGTTTGTGTTATAGGACAAAAAACTAGATTTCATTTAATTATGAGAATCTAACAAGTACTACGATCTGAAAAAACACAAGGTAAATACTGACCACAGAACAATGTCAGTTTCTTCCAGAGATCGGTTCTGCTTCACCCATGTGGCCAATCCTTCACTAACTCGTGGATTTTGATTGGGAAACTCCCCGCCAGGATACATTTCTTCTTTCGCATAAGGAGTGACCCAGAGATTATGCTTCAGGAAAGCAGCTCTTCTTAAAAATTTTGCCTCACAGCCAGCTAAAGGTAAGCAATTCGAGCCAGGTACTAGCTTATAACCTGTTAACTGACCAGTCCGGTTCACAGTTCTTGTGTTCCTAATCTGAATATCAACTCAGTGAGATATTTAATAGCAGCTAGAAGCCCTAACCTCTAAATTTCTCTTTCTTTTGAAGCAGCACCAAAATGAGAGAATTTCAGAAATTACTAGTTTTTCTCATGACAAATATGGAAGATTGTAATAAGTAAGCTCTATATTTTCCATCGTATGCAATGATATCTACCTATCTTTAAATAATTACCACGCAGAATTAAATATAGTCCGATGTATGTGACAGGAATTATAAATGGCTACCATAATATGACTGATCAAAGTTGTAGCAAAACAGTCTCAGTAAACTTTATTTTTCTCTCTATTTCATAGAAGCATGTATAACTTACACAGCAGACACCGTATCTGTGCCCACTGCTTTCTTGTTAAACATACAATGGTAGAAGAGCAACGCATGCAAAGAGACTTACAATCCAATGACGAGCAGTCAACGGGTTACAATCGCGCATCGCTTGCAATTCTGATCTTAGCAATTCCTCTTCAGCAAAAAATGCATTATTGTGAATGTTGTTCTTCCCAGGTTCTTCAACTTTTACATTAACCTCAGCAACCTGCTTAACAGACAAGCGGACAGTTCTATCACGTGAGCATACAGGACTCAATTTCTTAAACAATTGGAAAAGAACCTGCCATCAAAAGTTAAGAGCACTGAATACAGTAATGTTCAAACTAGGCATTCAGGGCTCAAATCTCTCTGATGAATGCAAAACAGAAAGTAAGGAGAAAATTTGAAAATCAGATAAGTATAGCTTAATACTAAAACACTGTTGACATCTACAGAATTCATTTAGGCAGAGTAAAGTGGAACACAGAATCACATATGAAAGCTCATAACATCTTTCGATTGCCGAAGACCTCATGAGTCAAAAAGGGAGAGCAATAAAAAGACAATACAGGATGTCTTACACAGAACTGAGTCAACACGTTACCACCCTCATCCCGAGAGGGAAAGGAAATCTCAGTGCTATAAACAATTACCTGATTAAAAGTTTCACCAGGCTTGCAATCAACTGCCATGTCCATACGAGCGACAAAAAAGTGTTGATGAACCGGTGCATACAACCCTGGTGCAATGGTTGTACCATATTTCCGTACCTCACCAGGTTGCAGTGCTCCTAAGCTGAGAATTCCTGTGAGTTTGATCTCAGCTTCAATTTTCCCATCCTATTATCACAAAACAATGTATCAGTAAGATTTGATTTGAATGATAGTTTCCATGAAAAATCAGGGTAATAGTTTCAGCAAAAATCAGTATACTATTTGAAAGATAATTTCAGCAAAAAAATCAGTCAGTAGACTGTACTGACAATCTAAAGTGCTCATTTGACAAGTTTTTGTAAACTTGTAAGTAGAAGATTAACCAAACATTAGATAACCTCTTGATTGATAACCTCATGAACTTACAAGTGACTTATTTTGTAATTAATAATACCTCTTACACAAGAAAGCTCAAGTTTGGAGCTTTTCCTAATCTTAAAGTTTTAATACCTTTTCACTATATCAAAATCTATTCATTTACTGTTTTATCCCCAATAAAAGAGGATTATAAGAGTATTTTAATTTTGATTTATCAAACAACTTTAAACTATTTTTTCGGCTCTGATTTTTAATATACCTTATTTCCAAACCAATATGTTACCAAAAGACATCAAAATAAAATGAATGTTAGAGGTCACTCTTTCAGAAAGTAAAGTTTTCATTCTAGCATCTGAGCTACAATACTGTTGCCACTGGATGTCTTAAGAACCAACTATTAAGACATCACTTAATCAAGCAATTATAGATGAAATTAAAGGAGAAACTGGCTTGCCTGGTAGAAATGCCAGAAAAATGCATATTCATAATTAGCCACGGTACATATAAATGACACTGACAGCCTTCTAGACCTTCGAACTTCTGCTAAACCTGTCCTCCAATCTTGATGCTTCCATAAGATCCCATGGTCTTCTTCATGCAAACATACACAGTTCTCAATGGTTTCAACACCACCTGTGAAATTTGTGAAATGGGCATCAAAGTATCTGATGTAGCCCAGACAATCACAACCCTGAAGAAAAAAGGTAAGATCAGGTACAAGATCTTTTATTTGCATGAGCAATTCAAAATGTGATAAAGCTTGCATGGTTAGATCAATACATAAAATGCTTAACCTTTTTCAGAGAATGTGCATTTTTACCCAATCCATCTTCCCCAGCATCAAATGCATTTTTCCTGTAATGTGGATCATTTGGATCTCCATAAGGGACCACCATCTCAACGAAACTCAACCTATGGGCAACAGCCCTACGACCTCGACTACCATCAATATATGCCACAGAATAGATTATCAAACCCTCCCTAGGAGTAAAACCAATTCGAAAATTCCACTGCAAACACAAAATATAATCAAATAAAATCTATGTGCTCAACAGGCTTTAATATTGGTGAATCAAAGACAAACTTCATGAATAAGCAGGCACCTTTTGCCATTCAACAAAATGTCCATTAATACGAAAGCTTGGGCCTTCAGGCTGAATGATCTGAAGAGGTTTCACATCACTTCGATCAACACCTCCACGTGTTTCACCAGCTGTATAGTTTCTTAATGGATCAGCTGGGGGTAAAGGGACAAGTTTTCGGTCTTCAAACTCTATAACAACCATGTTCTGCATATCAACAAGTACATGAATTCCTTCAACAGGACGAGCATAACCATTTTCCATGGGGCAGTCACTCTCAGTTCTGCAGAAAATAAGTGGTTTAGCAAGTCTTCGACTTGGAGCATCAGCCTCACTGTGATAACCTACACACCTACAAGGTTTTCAGTACCAAAAAACGAGGAAAAAATCAGAAGGAACACGGAATAGAAAGCAAATTGTCTTCCACAATCTACTAAAGAATAAAAACAAATCAAAATCGCTGATCGCTAACCATGGATCCACCATAACAAGGTCCATGTCCTCAATACCCCTTTTCTTCATTGCCTCCCGGAATGGAGGAAAGTCCTTGACAATTGCCTCACATTCAGCATATTCCTCCGCATCCTGTAGTTTAAAATAAATATAAGTATATAAATGAAAAAATTCAACAATATTAGACTGTGGAATAGCATACTAAAATTGGTCTACAGGGATGTATGCTGCTGAATAACGGAACACAACATACAACTGTATGTGCCCACATATAGTTTAGCAAGTTGATTAGATCGCAAGGTTTCCAATATGCACATGTATAATGTGCTCAACCCTGCTGTAGTCTCTGTTTTTTCCCTACTGAAAAACACTCTACATTAAAAATACAAATGCAGAAGAACCAGCTACCATGTCTATCTCATATTTGATCCCTTGTGCAGAGTCAAAAATAAAATGAATAGGCACTTTGAACACTAAATATCATTAAGAATGAGTCAACATGAAAGTAAGGATCATTAACTATGTATATATTACCATAGGAGGTTGAACATTTGGAACAATTTTTGATGAAACCACCTTTCCCCGGTGGTGGCCTCCTCGAGTTGCAGCATGGACTTCTGACAATTCAACAATCCATATGCTAGTCTCATTCGACCTTTTGTTGTACACAACAAGTCTTGCACGCCTTGGAGGGAGTTTACTGGGGATCACAGGTCCACCTTTCGTCCTTGGTAGCAAGGAAGGCTGGAAAGGGGGGAAAAAGTAGGCATCCGCCAGTGCAACAACCTGTTTATCTGGTTCAACCAGAACAGCTTCCACAAAGCGCATGCTATCTCTCACCTAAAACAGACCAAGCAACTTCAATTCACTCCATCAATAACACAATGCACAATAGAAAAAATTTGACAAGAACAAACTAAACCTCAGGAGTTGCTCCAGCTGCCCTAACAGTTGCCACCGCCACAGATATCTCAGCAGCCGTTAAAGGGTCCAAAGGATGGCTGGTTTGAGCCCTCAGCATCACCGGAATACCTTTCAAACCAAATCAACAAAATTCACACATTACAAGTAATTAAAGACAACACCATTAAAATCCAACACATACACATAATTTGACAGTTTGGATTAATTCAGCTGCAATAAGGTATTGAAACTACAGCAAAACTAAATAGACAAGTAAAAATAAGTGATAAGAAATCACCACTCAACGTCATGTTTAGTTAAAGCAGAAACAATGAAGCGCCAAAAGAAAGGAAAAGATAAAAGAAATCGCCAAATCACGTTGGATTGCGAAGAAGATGTAAGCTATAGAAGTTAAAAAAGAATCAAAACAAAAATTGACCATAGATTTCCAGTAGGGGCCCAAAGGGATAAGGACCTCCATGATTGACTTGTTAAGAATAGTACTTCGCCAACAAAAAAAATTTGAAGACTAACATAAACCAAACAAAAAAAGCAATCAAAAATCAAATCAAAAATAAACAAGGTCAAAATCTCAATATCAAGAAATCACGCAAGGCACTTAAACATTTAAAAGGAATCAAACCTCAAAAAAACTTATCCAATAAATAAAAAATAACTCAAAACCTTTGTTAGAAGAAGTAGAGTTAGTAGCCGGAGCATGAGGGAGAGAATCAAGAGGACGGATCACAGTCGGAGCTGGTTCAGTATTGCGGATCGGATCCTGAGAGGGATCGGAGGCGGAAACTTTCCAATCACGGACATGGGAGGCAGGGGCAGGATTGGAATTGGAATCGGGTTTAGTGCAACAATTAGGCGTCGTCTTTTCCTGAGTTGTGGCCATTGTAGAGGGTTCGCAAGCTCACCGTATCCACCGCAGTATTTGTCACTGTAATATTCCACTGACATACAGAGCGAATTCTGTGTTTCACAGAACAGCCGTGCCGCGAGAAGTGTCACTCAGCAGCACCACTGGTAGACAGCAGGGGTTTTGTTGTGTTTGTTTGAAAAAGGAAAGTGAAAATGGCGTGATTGAGGAAAATGACGGTGGAAGGGGTTTTATTGTGAGAAGTGGTAAAAGACAAAATAGGGTGAGGAGAGTGATAGGAGCAGCTGCTTGTCAGAGACGTCATACAAATGATCGCTTTTTTAACCACTTCTACTCCCCTTTCTTTTAGTGTAGATGGGACTTGCTTGGCCTACTCCTTTCCCTACACTTTGTAGGAACTAATTAGGCTTGTTTTTTTCGCAATGAATTTTTACGGAATTGTTTAGAAAAAAAAAAAAAAAATTGCATATATTTTTTAATATAAAAATATTATTTTATATTATTTTATTAGTCATATTAGAGTTGGAAATGAGTTATACTCATCTCGTCTCAAGTTCGACTTGATTCGAACCCAAATAGGGGAGTCCGAACTTAAACGAGGGAGCAAGTTCGAGCTCGAGCTTAAACGGATGAGCGATTCTCAGCCCGAGTTTAAACGAGGCAAGAGAGTCTGAGCCCGAACTTAAACAAGGTGAACCTCCAACTTTAAAATACAATCTCACGAAATTGACGAATAGGGGTTGAAATAGGCCAGGTCAGGCTTTTAGGTAAATAGGCCTGGCCTATATTCTAATACTTTGGCCTGAGCCTGGCCTACAAGCCTATGATAGGTTTGATTTATAGGCCTGACCTGATCTGTTAAAAAGTCTGTTAGGTCTGAAAGCCTGTTTAAAAGCTTATAAATAACTAGTAATATTTATAAATAAAGTTTGGGCTTTATATTTATAAATAAAATATTGGGTTTTAAACTTATAAACAAACATGCCAATAGATTTAATAAATAAAAATACATATAAATAATATATAAGCCGGCCTATTAAGTTATGAAGGCTTTTACCATAGCCTGAGCCTGACCTATTTAATTAAATAGACTTTTGAAAAAATTTGAATCCGACCTATTTATTAAATAGGCTAGGCCAAGCTAGACCTTATATAGGCTAGGCTGCAGGCCCTGAAAGGCCGTCTGGCCTATTCCCACCCCTATTGACGAAGTTAAACGAGACTAGTATATTATATTATATATTTTATTTTATTTTTTTTACATAAAATTACATTAAATTAATATATTATTTAATATATTTATAAAGCCCAATCCGAGTGAGGTCATATACAAACTCACAAGCTCGAGTTTGGATACTAAAAATTTGACAAGTTTCGAACCGAGTCTGAACCTGAACTTTTGGTAAATGATTCGAGCTCGAATCTATACAAGTTCGAGCTCGACTTGGCTTGAATATTCCCTATGCCATGCTAAAATCGTGTCGTATCCTATTTTATCCTTTGTCCATATTTGTGCAATATAGATAGACATATTTGGTGTTAATGGTTTGAGTAAGTGCTTGAAGTAGAGTTTTAATAGATATCCGACTATAACATTTCAAAATAGCATTTAGTGGTTCAAGTACTAGTGGCAAACACTATAACTTTCTCCGGAACGCTACTCAAACTGCTACGTCAAAACTATTAAAATATCATTATATTTAACATTAACAAATACAAGTAAAATAATTGTATCCTTTTTATAATTTTATATTTAATAGTTATTTGAATCGTTATAACCACCACCAAACACTTATTACAACTGCCACTCTTATAGCTATTCTATAAGTACTTCAAACTGCTAATGGCTACATCTATCTAAATTGATATTTGAATCACCAATTTCAACTGCTAATTATAACTGTTGGGGTCAAACATAATCGTAGTATGTGTTATATTTGATATGTAGTAGACCTGGTCAAAACTAGGGTCGGGCCGGATTAGGTCGGGTCAAGTGGTATGGCTAGCCAAATTTTGTTGACCCTAACCCGACCCGGCCTAGGTCCTGTACTAAAATTAGGAGAGTCTGACCTTGACCTTATCCCTGAATGGGCAGGGCAGGCCTCGGGTCAGCCCTCACTCTAATATATTAATATTTTAATAAAATTTATAAAAAAATATAATTCATCAATTAAAGTTTAACTATAAAAAAAAATTAATTTAACAAATAAATAAAAGTATGTCAAAAATCTATCAAATATAAAGAAAATTATTACGTTTATGGTTTAGTATAGATTTTATAGAATATAAAGTTTAATTTATGTAAATAAATTTAATATTATAGAGTCGGATCGGGCTAAAAGGGTCAAAATATTGATCCTACCCAACCCTATAATATACAAAATCCCCTATTTTGAGGGCCGAGTCGGGTCAAGAAAAAAAAAAGAGTCAGACAGTAAATTTTAAGGGTCGAATCGGGACTGGTCGGGCGGGTCCCCGGCCCTATGACCAGGTCTATGCAGTATTTTGATTAATGATTAAATTTTATCTTAGCAATTTGAGAATTTGGGTGTTTGAGAACAACTTTTTGGTTAGTAGTTAATTTTTTAACTAGCGATTAACATATAGATAATTTGTAGTAGCTATCCATTAATCGCTAATTAAAAAGTTTCAATTCTACCCTTATCCAATTTTAACTATTATAAAAATATTCTGGTTAAAAAAAAATTATATATTGAACAAATTTTTATTTGTTTATATACTTTAAACAACCATTTTCATTATTATATTCTAACTTAATATTTTATTTTTCATAAATGATAATAATTTAATATTAGTTTAATTCATTATGAGTGTGTAGTATTTTTTTTATAGAGTTTAGTATTTTCACTTAGTCAAACTCTAAAAATATTTAATATCTTTGTTTAGTTAGTCACTTATAATCTAACAAATAGAGTTTTTCATAAAGCTTTATAAACGTTGTTCAGAGCAACGTTTAGAGTTTAAGTTAGAATGTTTAAAATAATTTTCCTAAATTATTCTTATCCATATTGTTTTAAAATTAATTGATCTTTTTATTAATTTATTTTGTAATAATTATTTTTTTTACTAATTATCTTAATTTACAATAAGTTAAATATTTATTTTTTTATAAAAATAAAAAAAAAGGTTTATTTTTATAGATATACTATATTATTTATTTATTTTTACTTATTGAAAAAAAAAATTATTCTAAAGTCATATTTTAACTTTGGCAATAATTATCTTTTTATATCATGTCCTTTTACATCATTTTAATTTTTTAAATAATTAAAATGTTAGTTTACCCAACAATTTTTATAAAAAATACTAGTTAAAACGTTAAACGTTAACCGCGGTCTAAAAAACACTAAACACTTTTAAAAACTCTAAACACTATAAAAAACGCTATTCGGCCAAACATAGTCAATATAATTAGAAGTTTTAATTAACTTTTTCTTTATTTATTTAGTAAATATTTTATTTTATTTTTTAAGTAGTTGATAAATATGTTATTGTAGATTTTTAATTATTTTTTTTAAAAAAATCATTGAATAAATATTATTAACACTGAAAAGATAAAATAAAGCATATTAATAAATATATATATATGTATATATATATATTACTTTAAAATAATTTTACATTTAATAGCTATTTCAATAAGTTAATGATATTATTAATCGTTCACTACAAAATAGCTATTTTAATAGTTAACTCAATAGCTAATATAACAACGAGTGTTATCCCTATTTAAATTATTAAAATAGACAATAAAATAAATATAACAATTAAAAGTGAGAATTTGGTATTAGAGTAATATTCTATATAATTGTGAATAAAAGTAAATATTTTTAATTTTAAATTATATTGATATATTCAAAACACAAAATTATTATTTAATAATAAATAAAATAAAGTAGTATAGAAACTTTTTAAATATTATTTGAGAGAAGTTATATTGAGATATTTCACTCTTAGAAATGTTATTAAAATTGCCATCACTAAATATAAGTTCCCAAACTTAAATAAATTTAATAATATATGTATATATAATATTTTTCATATAAATATTTCAAATTAAATTGACTTATATTTTAAATTATAATTATGAATTTAAATTTAATTAAAATTTAGGAAAACCTCAAACTGCCCTAGAATCTATACTCAACTCCATCTCAGGTCGTTAACATGGCAGTATGAATCCTTCGATGAGGTAATTTCCATCATTCGAATCCAACAAATCATCCATTGTCAAAAAACTTATCGATATGATAAGTCAGAAATATCTAGTTAACATAGATAAATAATAATAATATGCAAACCAACTTGCTTTTCTTTAATTTTTAAATATGCGATAAAATGAACAAGCTTCATTACTAAAATCGAAATGTGTACCATGACAACAACTTTCTTGCAACTCCAGGGATTGTTCAACGAGTAGAACATTTTTCATGGTTTCTTCTGGATACCCTCTAAATAGAGATCACAACAAATGACAACAAAGAATTTGAAATGTGTATATAGAATTTTGATCTTCTAAGCATCTATTTATAGATCTTTCATTGCAAGCAACATAAGTTTTATTTTATTTTATTTTATTTTATTTTATTTTTTTAACTTTTTTATTTTTTTTTTAATAAAATTATCCTTTTCCATGGAATATTCACAAATGGCAACAAATTTCTTACAACCTTCTAATTTATTTATTTACTTATTTTTATAATTACCAAATTGACATGAGTTTTTTATTTTTAAAATTGTGAAGTTTCATTTGAACTCTCGAACTTGTTAAAAACAAGTCATTTGAATCATCTATGCTGATGTGGACTAGAACGTGAACGGCAAACAATAAATAGTACGTGAATTATATTTTTTTTCTCTTCTTATCAAAATGGATTCACTTTCGAACTTGGCATGACTTTTCATTTGAACCCTCGAACTTAACATTACTTTTCGGTTTGACTCTCTAACTTTATAAGATTTCATATGGACCCTCAAAGTTGACAAAACTCATTCATTTAGACACTTAGCGATGAGTAAATAAATACGTGAGTAAAACCATATGTATCAGACGCTATGACATGTAAAAAAATAATTGATGTGGTTGCCATGTCAAACCAAAAAACTGGTCAACCCAATATCCTTTTTTTATTTCATTCAACACTATCATACTAACTCGATCTCTCTTCGACAATTCCACTATTATTTCTCAGCAAGATATCAAGTTCTAGCAAGTAATATTATCTTACAATAAGATTGGATTCTCAAGGTGCAAAACTAAACGGTAATAGATTATTAACATATGTAGGGTTAAGTATAACCATGGAATAAAAAAAAATACACTACTTATACATGACTGTTAATAAATCTATCAAATAAAGTGTAATAAAAAATAAAATATTACAAAATAGATAAAGAAAATAGTGTTAATATTCATTATACCCTTCAAGTTGACTTGATTTTTCACTTAATCCTCAAAGTTTGCAAAGTTTCATTTGAACTTCCGAACATAGCAAAAATTAGTCATTTTTGGACCCTTCATGCTGATGTAGACCAAACCGTGAAAAGCCCGCACTAGTCTGTATTTAATTAGTATTCTTAACCCTCGAAGGGTTTAAGTAACTCGTTTGTGACAAGTTGGAGGGTTCAAATGAAACTTTGCTAACATTAAATTAAAACTAATTTAAACTTTAAACAACATTTAATTAATAAAATTAATAATTTCAAAATAATTAAAAATATAGGAGTATAATGTTTCAAAATTATTAAATTTCATCTTTAACTCATAATTAATAAGTTAATATGAATACAAACTTAAATTTAGATGATATTAATTAATTTTTAATAGATTTATTGGTTTTATTATTTTAAATTATAATTAAAATTTATTTTTATAATATTTATATTTATTTTTTATTTAATATAATTTGCTAAGAATAAACATTTAATACTTCAATTAAAATCAAGTGTAAAATGTAGATTAGAATCGGTGTAAATGACCTATCAAAAGGTTAATATGATCTATTAATATGATCTATTAATTTATAACCGCCATGATATATTGTGAAGTAATCTGATAATACAATAATTTTAAATGTAAAAAACTTGAATGGAAGGTTAATGTTTATTATACTATATATATATATATATATATATATATATATATATATATATATATATATATCCAGTTGAGATAAAACCACCTTCCAATTCAATCAATATAAAGAGATGTAGCGTGTTGGTGACATGAAACATGTTTTTACGAAGAAAGAAAGATTGAAACATGCAACTAACAAACTCTCTTTTAAAAATAAACGTGCAACTGATAAAAAGCTGCGTCAACAGCTGCATTTATCACTACAATAAAACAGACTACACAAAAACCATTCCTACATGAGATTTTTTGTTTTTCTTGAGTCTGAAAACGTGTTGATCACTTTAGGGTTGAAAATGAGTAAAGCTTTATGGGTTAAGTGTTCAAAATTCAAATTTGGTTGTTCAATTTTGACCAATTTAAGTTTATGTAAAGTTACTCTCGGCTCAACTTTATCCTATATTTAATAATAAATAGTTTATAAATAATATATAATTTTTTATTAATATATGATATTAAATTAATATTCTATTAAATATATTTAAATGATCAAATTACGGTAAATTTTTTTAATTAAATGCAAATTTATATTTTACTCACGAATTAAATTTAAATTTGGTTAAAAAAAATTATCGAATTGTATGTTACGAGTCCGAACTTTTTTGTTAAATGAGGTAAATTTAAGTCTATACAAGCTTAAAATATACTCAATTCTATTCTTGTAATACCAAAAGGTTATAATTATTTAAAAAAATAAAAATTATAATATGTTATAGTTAATAATATGACAACTAATGTAAAAAGTTCCATATCTCGGAAGAAATGTACCCGTATTTTTTATTTCCTAGTATTCCATAATAAAGCTGCAATATGATCTTGAGTTTGATTCATTTATCTTGATCTTTTTGAACTTCATTCATTTGGTGAATAATATTAAATATATGGAATTTCTTCATATGATATATAATGCGGATTTTTTTTCCCTAAGATACTAAAAACAACCGTCCATTGAAATCTTCCTTTGTTCTCATCATTAACTATCGATGCCATCTTATACAAATATTAATAATAAGTATTTATCAATAAAGTCAGGTGCATATATCATAATCAATAACCTATTATTCTGAGTAACATTTTATTTGGGACATTTGGTCAAATAATTTAACCATAAACTAATTAAACTTAATTTTAATAAAATCATCATTGCATATATTTATAATCAATAGCCCATCTAGAAAAATTTTTATACATGGCTCTTGGATAAATGTAAGTACAAAAATGTAATATAATAGATAGTTATTATTCTATTACAAATAAAATAAAAAATACCAATAGAGAACGCTCTAACCATATTTCTTCTAGTTAGTTCTTTTTGTATTAGTACGGTATTTAAGACAAATAAATAGTATATACTAAGTTGGATAATTTTTTTAAATGAATTTACATAGATAGAAAGAAATGGGAGAGCGATATCGAACTTATTGAAATAACAAAAATCAATGCAAATAATTACAATATAATCAAAAATAAAAACTGTAAAAGAAAAGTTCATGAAAATATTGGAGAAGGAAGAGCATATTAGAATGATAAGGGTTATGAGGTCATTCTAAAATAGCGTTTCATCATAATGTTAATTGGAATAGTGTTTTCAAACACTATTTTAAAATATAACTTAAACTCTAAATGTTATTTTCAATTTTGATGCCAAAGACCTAAATAAACTCAAATGCTAATTTGAAAGCTAATTTAAAATCATTCTCAAACACATACTTAGAGTATGTTTGACATAAAATTTTCAATTAGCTAGTAGATTAGCGTTTCAAATAGCATTAGAAGTTAATTGTTAAATTAGATTATAAAATAGTTGTTAGGTTAGCTATTGAATTGAATGTTTGATATTAATTTTATCCTTTAAATTAGTTGTTAGATACAAAATAACTAAAAAAATTAATTATATATATCAGAGTTAATTGCACTAATACCCCTGAAGATCACAATTTATATGCGGATACATATTTTGCGAAAATTGACAAGTAAATCTCCTGGGCCTATTGAAAATGAAACAAAGTTAATCGGTTTCTGTTGGTTAACTGTTGACTTTTAAAAATGACGAAATTGTTCTTATGACAGTTTGTGTGGTGGTAAATTTAGCTGATTTAATTTTTTTTAGTTAAAAATAAGTGTTTAATTTTAATTTTTTTAAACATTTGAACGTTCGTCAATAGTTTTGAAATCAAATAAATAAATAATATATATATATATATCTTTATTGTTCTCTATGTTCTCCCTCAAACAAAACTAAATAATTTCTGACATCTAAAATTGAACTTTTTTTTCAACTAAAGATTAGCATTTAATGGAAAGAGGAAATAGATAGAGCCAAGATGATTTGAAACATATAAATTCTACAATCAAAGGTGTTATTGCGGGCGAAGAGCTGTTATCAAATTTTCGAAAACTACAAGCAATCAAAAAAGGTTTTTGTTCACATGCAAGACTAGTAACAACAAATGCGGTTATTTTGAGATTTGTCCTCTATTAGGTTTTTATAATCAAAGTAACTATTTAGTAAATTCATCTGAAGTATCGATGGATCAATAGATTTATAAACTAGAAGCAAAAGTCGATAGAATCAATATTTATAATAAGAAAATCAATGGTTTGATAGAGTCAGTACAAACAAATATAAGTGACGGGTGTCGAATCCGTCAATATAAATTTAACCTGTAGTACAAATAAACTTGTAGTAAATAGGGTCAATCCCACAGAGAACGGAAATCAATAATTGTAATTGTTAAGACCAAATCAAATAAAACTGGGGGTGTAGAATATAAGAATAATTAAAGTAAAAATGAAATTAATAGAATAAAACAATGAATGATATTTAAACATCCATCTAAGTCAACTTATTCGATGTAGTGTTGATCATCGAAACTTAGTATATATATGCAGTTTAATAGTCACAGTTATAGCTATTGACACGTGCCTAATAAGCAATCTTTTCCTTAGCTATTAGACTGACCGGGTATGACTCTTCGAATCAATCACTAATCTAAAGTAGATCGCACTAAGAACTAGAAAAGACCCGTGATCATAATCAATTGAATCAGTACGACAGTTCTTGAGTTATGATTATGCACTCTCAACATTACCTAGGTCAAATTAACTACGAGCTATTTGACATGCAATGTGTTAATCCTAATTAACCAATCAATTGCGCACTTAATTAACTAATTAGAATAACATGTGCATTTAACCATGCCCATAGAGAATACACAAATATTAAACAAACATATAAATTAAAATACAATTTTCACAACACGTATAATTGACTTAACTGGATGAGACTAGTTTAGCACCGAATGGGCACAGCGAACATCATCGTCTCAATAAAATTGCGTACAAAGAATGAAGAAACAGAGTGTTTTTATTGAAAACTAAAACTGACTAATTCTGATCATTCAGAGTAAATATATACTCTGTTACAAAACTGAAAATCATTAAAAATCTCCTCAGAATCCTTATTTAAAACTTCTAAATTCAAAACATTAAAATCCTTAAAATCCTATCAGTTTATTTCTAAATAAGTCTTTAAATGAAATCTTGTTGACTTTGACTCTGCTTTAGCAATTGTTGTCAATAATCTTAAAAAAAAAAACTTCATATTTGTATAATTGCCTCCAATCTGTCCAAAATTACAAAACAGGAAAATTAATAGCAAATCTTCAATAAGGTCTAAAAATAATAAACAAAATAGTGCAGGAATAATGTCAATTTCATGCTTAATCAATAATATTTTATGCAACTACTACCCTAATCACTATCAATAATCAAACTCATAGTACTATGGCATGTAATTGAAAAGTTGATATAATATTAGTCATTCAGAATATAAATACAACCATATTGAATTGAGATTAGTTTGTAATAAATACTAGAGTTTATGAAGCATACTTAGTTCATGAAAGGTAGCCAATGAATCCCATAACAAAATATGTTATTGTTTGGGAAATTAAAAGTTTGTAAAAGTACTAAAAACTGAAGAAACACCTATTTTTTTTTTCAAGCTGACGACAAATCAGATTGTAGTAGTTCGTTACACTTGCTTCTAACAAAATGATTGATACAGAATATTTGAAGTCAACAACAAAGCATCAAGTTCACAAAATAGATAAAAAATAGATTGTCAGCTATACATTGAACACATCAAGAACTAGACATGCGGCTAAAAAATCCAATACAGTCACAATACGACGCTTTCAACAAAATCAATAATAGAATAACAACAATAATAGAAAAGCAGTAATAACACAATAGCAGCAATCCTAATTTTTACACTATCAAAACAGATAATAAGAAGAAAATTCATGAACCAATTTGTAAGATCATGTCAAGAAGTCCTATTATTCTAGCAACAATGGACAGCCTAATAGTTATATCTGCAGCAAAAATCTTAAACAATGAATATATGCAGTAAAGACTTACTAATCTTGAGTATGCATGGAAGCATCTGTATTATTTGGTTGTTATTATGGTTCTATGGTCTCCCTCTATGAATTGTGGATGATGTTGTTGAAATTCAGAACCTATAGTAGCAAGTTATTAAGAAATTAGTCTATTCTAATGTGTCATCCTCACAACTAAAAATAAAAAGGACATTATCATGCTAAATAATATTAATTAATATGTTAGCGAATAAATCTACATAATAGCATAATTGTATAATGGCATAATGAATTTACCTTGCATGTTGTTATTCCAAATGAATTTGTCATAATTGATGTAATCCTACTAATTCCCACTCTCTAATTCATGAAAATAATAAATTGAATATAGTATTAGATGTGAAATTTATAATAAAAAAGTAACCATAACAGTATCAATCAGAACTCACTAGTTAGTATTTTATACTTGATGAGCATGTGAGTTTGGTGCAACCCTATTAGTTCTATCTACGGGATCTTGTTGATATTTAGGATTCACCATAGCATTTGTTGTCTCACGTATAAACTGATTTCTATTTGTTTGATTTTCATCATAGCTCATCAGATTTTCTGTATTTGGTTCAACTTGAAAAGGATGGATGATCTTATAAGATATCAAGTTAAAAAAATTAGTGGACCACTAACATAAAAGCAATGTTTTTAAAACTAGACTAGACCGATTAATCGAACTGGGTTAATTGGGAACCGGGTGTCCATCCAATTGGTTTTATCATAAAACCAATTTTTTAAAGAACATGTTAGAACTAGGGTAAACTAGTTAAAATCGGTAAACCGGTTACAACTCATTTTTTTAAAAATAAATTCAAAGCTTTTTAACTTTTATTTAATGAATGTTGTTGATACCTCTAGGTGATAGTATCACCACGATACACTGATTATGATGTGATGGACAGAGAAACCCTTGACCTATCATATGATATGAATCTTTTAATTTATTATTATTATTTTTCTTATATTTGAAACTTGAAAAGATATTGTGACTTTTAAAGTGATTATTTTTTTGTACTAGGGGTGGACTTTTCAACTTATTTTTCACACAGTTTCGAGTAGCAAGCTAGTTGTTAAAAGAACTAAAAGTAAACAAATCTTAACATCATTTCTAATTTTAAGAAGAAAATTCAAAAAAAGAAAAAAGAAAACACATAAGTTAATCACACTTACATATAATATTTTAGACTCAATTAAAAATTAACCTATAAAAACCTTAAAAAAAACATTCTAACAAGCAAAGGTCTAAATATCAATAATCTATTTCCATTACAACAAAATAATATACATAGATACATACATATTCATGATTGGTTGGAATATTAGAACAAGAAAAGATGCTTAGATTAACCATTATTTGAGTGAACAACATTTTCATATGAATGTATTATGGTGAAAAATTGTGAATGATAATATGAATGTTACTACCATCTTGGGCATATCATATTAAAGTTGTGTCATTTATTTTGTTGATAGTTAATGCATATTGATATGCTTATTTTTAAGCATATACAATTATGACTTTAATTAGAGATATGTTTACTTTTTTAGGTAGATATAAGTTATTTTTGCATTTTAGTCTTGTAAAAAATATAAAAATAATTATTTTTTTAAATAAAAAAATCTGGTTTAACCCAGTCAGATCATAAAAACCCCAAACCTTTCATGAAACCGGTTCGATGTCCGCTCTGATTTTTAAAATATTGCATAAAAGGCTAATCTAATAGAGAGACATTGAATGGAATTTATATAAGGTAATTATAGTGTTGTATAAAGATATCTCTACTCCTCAAAACGTCAGTTTCTAGTTCCATTTAGTAATACAATTGACAAATTATGGAAGTTTAGAAGGTGATGTATTTACAATTATATAAGAACTATATGTTTATATATTTAATTAAAATTATGAAGAATAGTTCTTAAAACCATTCTCGTCTTTGTAAGTCTAGTCGAGGCCTTCTCTAGCGCAGGATATGTCCTGCTGTTGTGGCTAATTTGGTGGCATTGTTTGCATCTACAACCAACAGCTATGGTACCCTTCCTCCTCAGTATTATTGGATGACTAGCTCTCTTTATGATGACATGAAGTATTATTAGTGCAAACTGAACCTCTGGCCATCTACTCTTATCACGTAGTGCCTTCATGAAATTGAATATGTGGTCCTATAAGATTTTATGGTCATGGACTTATGAACAAAGTCCATTGACTTCATAATTTTTTCATAACGTAATGCTAGGGCATTAGAACATAGCAAATCACGAACTTCCTAAAATCCACAGTCACATGACATGCTTTCAAGATCAACTATGTAACTCATATTGCCATCAAACACTTCAAAATTGAACTCTCTACACTGCAGAAGACTTAACCCTCTTCCATTTTTCATTATATTTGATAATGCTCCCTGAATATTTGGAGGCAAAACATCATCAAAACACTTCTTACTGTGCTCAATTCTGTTAACTATTCTCTTTATAAGCTGCTTCCAAATGGTTTTAACCATCTGCAACATAGGCAATTTCTTGCCTTAATCCACTCATTTGTAGTCTCAAGAACATTGTTTGTTATGTGATCTGTCTTGCATTATGTATTAAATGCCCAATGGTGAAGTGGGATGTTCATGAAGTAATTGAAAGCCTGCTCACTCATATTTCGAATGATATTCATTTTTTCAAGATACAATGGCTTGTTGGGTTGTTTTGTTGTACTCCAAAACATATCTTCGATGCAATCAACCTTATAGTTCATGAAAAAATTGACCAACATATGCTTGGCCTAGTATCTTACCCTCTGATTTGGTGAGTAAGCATTCAGTGCAACCAATTCCCTTATGCCAATCATATATAAAAGTCATATTTCTAGGTTTATTTACCCCAACATGTTCAAATAATTATTCTAGAAACCACTTCTAGTTGTCTCCATTTTCAACATCTATCATACACAGGGCTAACGGGTAAACACCATTTTTGGCATCTAAGGCAATAACTAACATTAGAATTCCTGCATATGGTTTCTTGATATAGGTTCCATCAATCCCAATAAACATCCATCAACTAGATAAATATCCTAATTTTTAGGCTTGAAAACTTTAAAGAAACCTATGCAATTGAGAAGGTGTGTTAATGTCAGGATCATACCTCAGAGTGTTCATATGAATAGAACTCCCAAGGTTTCTAGCATGAGCTATATACCCATATCTATGCTGCTTGCTAAAACTCTTTGGGTATTTCTCTTTCTTCTGTTTCGGAGCAAATCTCTTAGCTCTATAAAGCGTGTAATATCAAATATGCAATCGTATTTTTTGAATCACCAGTTGCTTCAGAATATCAATTTCCATTCTTTCATTTACTCTGATAAACACTCAAACTCGGTGCCTAAGCATGTAAATGTGACATCCTTGTTGCTATTCACCTGAATACATGTATGTTCATCTTTCAAAGTTTTGGTCCTAAACTATACCTTGCTCTTAGTCTTATTGGCATTTACACGCCACTTATAACTAATAGATTTACATCCAACAGTCACTCTTCTTAACTCATTCTTCATCCTCTTCATCCTAAATCTCTATTGGACTGAATAAGATAATAAAATATATCTAAAATGGTTTGCATCCATAAAAACTTGATCTACCATTAATTCAATCTTACCATCATCCCCCAAATGGAATGGAACCTTAACTTGTTGCTCTTGCTCTCTAGCATCAGTTACACCATCGGTCCCCTATGCCGCTGTGAAAGTAACAGCTGTCATCTAGATCTAAGAGGCCATCATCAGTATCATCCCCCAAATTAATAAAATTATCTCCACCTGCATTACTCACCCCTAAATTGTTATCTGATGAGATTGGTACATTAGAATCTTGGTAGGTGGGGTCTTGACTATGAACATCTTTAGAAAGTTTATTTTCACTCCACTTACCAACCAGTGGGTATCTATCTCCATACAATGGGCTATTGAGCCTAATTTTTGAGTTGTCAAGGCCTAATTCCCAGTTTTCTTCATTTGATCCTTTTATTGGGCTATTAGTGGTCTCATCACTTATATGAATTAGACAAGTATGCCTTGTGTGCTATGCTACTTTATTGGGCTTGTGTTGTTTACTTCAGGATGTGGATTTTCCATCTCAATAGGTTGGTCATGTCTTCAAGCAATCCATCTCCAACCACATCATCAGGAACAGTGTCAGCATCAAGATCACATGTTATGTCAACCAAGAAGGTGATATCATGCTCATTCTTTGTAGTAAACTCATCTAAAATTACCACGAATTCCTGATCATTACTAATCCTCTCACCTCAGTAGTCCAAGTGAAAATAACCTTTAGGATGAAATTATCAACTATGGTGTTCTTCCTGTTATACTTTGCCATCATGCAAGAATCCTACAACTGCTTCAGAAACATACTATCCCTGTCAAAGTTTTCCAATTGCTTCATGTTGTCGTCATTATTGAAAATAACATTTTCTCTGAAAGAATACATTTTGCCTTAAAACCTATAAAAATAGAATAACTACAAATGAGTACCATAATTTAGTATTAATTCCATAACAAGTAAAATGAAATGGTGATTAACCTAAATAATAGGCTCAAATGATAACACGTCAAACAATAAACATAAAATAAGGTAATTTATGAGGATATAATTAAACCATATATTATTTGGAGAGATCAAAATAATGCAATGCTATGATAATAAACCAATGCAACCCTAAACATTAATTATACACATGAACAATCAAATATCATCTTATGTATGAAATACCAGTACACCAACTTGAATAATACATATAAGTTAATACTAACTATCAGATTAAATTTGGTATGGGGATACTAACCTGAATTCAAAATGTTTATATTGCCCCTGTTGCTTTTACTACCTTCAAAGCTTGTATATACTCGACTCACGCTGCAACAAAAGGAAAATTCCTAATTCTTGGAAGTATTAACATATACTATAACTTAGAGAAGCAAATGGACAATAACAACAACCTGATGTTCTTTCCCCTTAACAACAATGACTATTAACAATAACATACTATTACATAAAAATCAAAAGACATATACACTAATACAAACCCTAACAAATTTTACATCAACAATTTTTTTTTTTGAAAAGATTAAACAACCAAACCAACAATGATTTCGGCTGTACAAACCATGAATAAGTCAAAACGCCAATCAAATACAACTTGACATCATTCCTGACCCTAATAGAACAACCAAAGAGAACAAAATAATCACAAACCTTACCCTAAATCATACTAACAAATATCAAAACCCCACCCTAATAGTCATTAAACATAGAGAAAACCCTAAAATATTGTTTAAACCACACATTGAAGTTAGAAAGACTAAAGTTAAAAAGTCAAATCTGAGATTGATGAACTTCTTCAACTCATGAATAGACACAGATGTTGCACTTTGTCAGCGGTTAGAAAGTGAAAGTTGCGAAATCTAACAAATTCAGTGGGTTGAATAAGAGTAAAAATAACTACGATCAACGATAGGTTGCATTATGTTAGCATTGTTGTGTACTTGTAAGGTAATAGAAGCACTGATGTAGCACTCCGTCAACAATGAGAAAGAAAAATTCGCAACAAAACTTAAATACGTTCGATGAAGTAATCGGTTTCCACTATAGAGCTTTATTTGACAAATAGAAAGATAAACAGAGAGTTGTGTAGGGGTTTGGTAACTAGACCCTTCGTCTAACTTATGTTATCGCCAAATTATTACTAAACCTAGTAATATTTTTTAAAAAAAAAATTAAAGTACGTGAACAGTAATTGCATTAAATGCAGAATTTGGTAGATAATACCCCATATGATTACAATATGCATTTACCATTCTTCCATTCATGCTAAACTAATTAACATAATAAACTGATTAACAATATTTGATTTTCGGTGGCCTCGTGGGATTTATTTATCAATTAACGCAAAATGTATATCTGCCTGTAAATTGTAATCTTATAAGGGATGTCAGTGCAATTAACTCATGATATAAATATAATTGAAAAGACAATGATGTAACTAATTACAAATAAAAAGTTAATAAAGTAAAACACTTTTAGCATTTGGGTTGAAAGTTATATATAATAGCTTTCACAAACGCTATCATAAACGTCGATTGAAACGTTAAACGTGTTATTAAATACAATTTTTTTCTTCTAAAAGTTAATTTAGAATCTAAATACTATTTGAAACGCTAATTAAAAATCTTTATCAAATACACACTAAGTGATATAATAACTAGTACTACGTACTTATCTCTATACCAAATTGACTTCCATTTCATCCTTTTTTAATAAGTATTTGAAACTTTATCAAAATCAATCCATTAGTATTGGAAAGCTTTTATGAATCACGAAAACCCTGTAAAATTTATTAAAAATTATCTATAGAACTTCATTAAAATCTACTTAATTTCATAATTTTATTCATAAGTTCAAAAAAATTATTGACGAATTTATAAAATCGGAAAAGTGCATGAAAATCATTCATGTTTAAAATTTATAAAAGTTATTAAAAGATATTATTTTTTAAAATTCATAAATTATTACAATTCGTGGTTAAATATATATTTATTAGTATTTTCAAATTGCACTGATAATAATTATTTTACAATATATAAATAATTTTTTTGAAATCTCAAATATAAAAACTTTAGTTAAAAATTAAATTTGATTTATATTTATAATTTCTTGTATCTTGTATGAAATTATTATTATTTCCCATTTTTAAATTTGAACTCACAGTATTAGAGATATATAATAA